>JBBDGT010000332.1:0-68965 GCA_037306005.1 Rhinophrynus dorsalis | reverse complement strand
TGTTCAGACACGCATGACGATACTGGCACATCACCGGTCATTAATGTTCAGACACAGCATGATGATACTGGCACATCACCGGTCATTAATGTTCAGACACGCATGACGAGTACTGGCACATCAGCCGGTCATTAATGTTCAGACATGCATGATGATACTGGCACATCACCGGTCATTAATGTTCAGACACGCATGACGATACTGGCACGTCACCGGTCATTAATGTTCAGACACACATGATGATACTGACACATCACCGGTCATTAATGTTCAGACACGCATGACGATACTGGCACATCACCGGTCATTAATGTTCAGACACGCATGACGATACTGACACATCACCGGTCATTAATGTTCAGACACGCATGACGATACTGGCACATCACCGGTCATTAATGTTCAGACACGCATGACGATACTGACACATCACCGGTCATTAATGTTCAGACACACATGACGATACTGGCACATCACCGGTCATTAATGTTCAGACACGCATGATGATACTGGCACATCATTGGTCATTAATGTTCAGACATGCATGACGATACTGACACATCACCGGTCATTAATGTTCAGACACGCATGACGATACTGACACATCACCGGTCATTAATGTTCAGACACGCATGACGATACTGGCACATCACCGGTCATTAATGTTCAGACACGCATGACGATACTGACACATCACCGGTTATTAATGTTCAGACACACATGACGATACTGGCACATCACCGGTCATTAATGTTCAGACACGCATGATGATACTGGCACGTCATCGGTCATTAATGTTCAGACACGCATGATGATACTGGCACGTCATCGGTCATTAATGTTCAGACACACATGACGATACTGGCACGTCACCGGTCATTAATGTTCAGACACACATGATGATACTGGCACATCACCGGTCATTAATGTTCAGACAGGCATGATGATACTGGCATGTCACCGGTCATTAATGTTCAGACAGGCATGATGATACTGACATGTCACCGGTCATTAATGTTCAGACACGCATGATGATACTGGCACATCACCCGTCATTAATGTTCAGACACACATGACGATACTGGCACATCACCGGTCATTAATGTTCAGACACACATGACGATACTGGCACGTCATCAGTCATTAATGTTCAGACACGCATGACGATACTGGCACATCACCGGTCATTAATGTTCAGACACACATGACGATACTGGCACATCACCGGTCATTAATGTTCAGACACGCATGACGATACTGGCACATCACCGGTCATTAATGTTCAGACACACATGACGATACTGGCACGTCATCAGTCATTAATGTTCAGACACACATGACGATACTGGCACGTCATCAGTCATTAATGTTCAGACACACATGACGATACTGGCACATCACCGGTCATTAATGTTCAGACACGCATGACGATACTGGCACATCACCGGTAATTAATGTTCAGACACACATGACGATACTGGCACGTCATCGGTCATTAATGTTCAGACAGGCATGATGATACTGGCACGTCATCGGTCATTAATGTTCAGACAGGCATGATGATACTGGCACGTCATCGGTCATTAATGTTCAGACAGGCATGATGATACTGGCACATCACCGGTCATTAATGTTCAGACAGGCATGATGATACTGGCACGTCATCGGTCATTAATGTTCAGACAGGCATGATGATACTGGCACATCACCGGTCATTAATGTTCAGACACGCATGATGATACTGGCACGTCATCGGTCATTAATGTTCAGACACACATGATGATACTGGCATGTCACTGGTCATTAATGTTCAGACACGCATGACGATACTGGCACGTCATCGGTCATTAATGTTCAGACACGCATGATGATACTGGCACATCACCGGTCATTAATGTTCAGACACACATGATGATACTGGCACATCACCGGTCATTAATGTTCAGACAGGCATGATGATACTGGCACGTCATCGGTCATTAATGTTCAGACACACATGATGATACTGGCATGTCACTGGTCATTAATGTTCAGACACGCATGACGATACTGGCACGTCATCGGTCATTAATGTTCAGACACGCATGATGATACTGGCACGTCACCGGTCATTAATGTTCAGACACACATGATGATACTGGCACATCACCGGTCATTAATGTTCAGACACACATGATGATACTGGCACATCACCGGTCATTAATGTTCAGACACACATGATGATACTGGCACATCATCGGTCATTAATGTTCAGACAGGCATGATGATACTGGCACATCACCGGTCATTAATGTTCAGACACGCATGACGATACTGGCACGTCATCGGTCATTAATGTTCAGACACGCATGATGATACTGGCACGTCACCGGTCATTAATGTTCAGACACACATGATGATACTGGCACATCACCGGTCATTAATGTTCAGACACACATGATGATACTGTCACATCACCGGTCATTAATGTTCAGACAGGCATGACGATACTGGCACATCACCGGTCATTAATGTTCAGACACGCATGATGATACTGGCACATCACCGGTCATTAATGTTCAGACACACATGATGATACTGGCACGTCACCGGTCATTAATGTTCAGACAGGCATGATGATACTGGCACGTCATCGGTCATTAATGTTCAGACAGGCATGATGATACTGGCACATCACCGGTCATTAATGTTCAGACAGGCATGATGATACTGGCACATCACCGGTCATTAATGTTCAGACAGGCATGATGATACTGACACATCACCGGTCATTAATGTTCAGACAGGCATGATGATACTGGCACGTCACCCGTCATTAATGTTCAGACACACATGATGATACTGGCACATCACCGGTCATTAATGTTCAGACACACATGATGATACTGGCACATCATCGGTCATTAATGTTCAGACAGGCATGATGATACTGGCACATCACCGGTCATTAATGTTCAGACACACATGATGATACTGGCACGTCATCGGTCATTAATGTTCAGACACGCATGATGATACTGGCACATCACAGGTCATTAATGTTCAGACACACATGATTATACTGGCACGTCATCGGTCATTAATGTTCAGACACGCATGATGATACTGGCACGTCATTGGTCATTAATGTTCAGACAGGCATGATGATACTGGCACATCACCAGTCATTAATGTTCAGACACGCATGATGATACTGGCACGTCATCGGTCATTAATGTTCAGACACGCATGATGATACTGGCACGTCATTGGTCATTAATGTTCAGACAGGCATGATGATACTGGCACATCACCAGTCATTAATGTTCAGACACACATGATGATACTGGCACATCACCGGTCATTAATGTTCAGACACGCATGATGATACTGGCACATCACCGGTCATTAATGTTCAGACACACATGATGATACTGGCACATCACCAGTCATTAATGTTCAGACACGCATGATGATACTGGCACATCACCGGTCATTAATGTTCAGACACGCATGATGATACTGGCACGTCATTGGTCATTAATGTTCAGACAGGCATGATGATACTGGCACGTCATCGGTCATTAATGTTCAGACACGCATGATGATACTGGCACGTCATTGGTCATTAATGTTCAGACAGGCATGATGATACTGGCACATCACCGGTCATTAATGTTCAGACACACATGATGATACTGGCACATCATCTGTCATTAATGTTCAGACACGCATGATGATACTGGCACGTCACCGGTCATTAATGTTCAGACACGCATGATGATACTGGCACATCACCGGTCATTAATGTTCAGACACGCATGATGATACTGGCACATCACCGGTCATTAATGTTCAGACACACATGATGATACTGGCACATCATCGGTCATTAATGTTCAGACACGCATGATGATACTGGCACGTCATTGGTCATTAATGTTCAGACAGGCATGATGATACTGGCACGTCATTGGTCATTAATGTTCAGACAGGCATGATGATACTGGCACGTCATCGGTCATTAATGTTCAGACAGGCATGATGATACTGGCACGTCACCGGTCATTAATGTTCAGACACGCATGATGATACTGGCACATCACCGGTCATTAATGTTCAGACACGCATGATGATACTGGCACATCACCGGTCATTAATGTTCAGACACACATGATGATACTGGCACATCACCGGTCATTAATGTTCAGACACGCATGATGATACTGGCACATCATTGGTCATTAATGTTCAGACACGCATGATGATACTGGCACATCATTGGTCATTAATGTTCAGACACACATGATGATACTGGCACATCACCGGTCATTAATGTTCAGACACACATGATGATACTGGCACATCACCGGTCATTAATGTTCAGACACGCATGATGATACTGACACATCACCGGTCATTAATGTTCAGACACACATGATGATACTGGCATGTCACCGGTCATTAATGTTCAGACACGCATGACGATACTGGCACATCACCCGTCATTAATGTTCAGACACGCATGATGATACTGACACATCACCGGTCATTAATGTTCAGACACACATGATGATACTGGCACATCACCGGTCATTAATGTTCAGACACACATGATGATACTGGCACATCACCGGTCATTAATGTTCAGATACACATGATGATACTGGCACATCACCGGTCATTAATGTTCAGACACGCATGACGATACTGACACATCACCGGTCATTAATGTTCAGACACACATGATGATACTGGCACATCACCGGTCATTAATGTTCAGACACGCATGACGATACTGACACATCACCGGTCATTAATGTTCAGACACACATGATGATACTGGCACGTCACCGGTCATTAATGTTCAGACACGCATGATGATACTGGCACATCACCGGTCATTAATGTTCAGATACACATGATGATACTGGCATGTCACCGGTCATTAATGTTCAGACACACATGACGATACTGGCACATCACCGGTCATTAATGTTCAGACACGCATGACGATACTGACACATCACCGGTCATTAATGTTCAGACACGCATGATGATACTGACACATCACCGGTCATTAATGTTCAGACAGGCATGATGATACTGACACATCACTGGTCATTAATGTTCAGACACACATGATGATACTGGCATGTCACCGGTCATTAATGTTCAGACACACATGACGATACTGGCACATCACCGGTCATTAATGTTCAGACACACATGACGATACTGACACATCACCGGTCATTAATGTTCAGATACACATGATGATACTGACACATCACCGGTCATTAATGTTCAGACACGCATGACGATACTGGCACATCACCGGTCATTAATGTTCAGATACACATGATGATACTGGCACATCACCGGTCATTAATGTTCAGATACACATGATGATACTGGCACATCACCGGTCATTAATGTTCAGATACACATGATGATACTGGCATGTCACCGGTCATTAATGTTCAGACACACATGATGATACTGACACATCACCGGTCATTAATGTTCAGACACGCATGACGATACTGGCACATCACCAGTCATTAATGTTCAGACACGCATGATGATACTGGCACGTCATCGGTCATTAATGTTCAGACACGCATGATGATACTGGCACGTCATCGGTCATTAATGTTCAGACACACATGACGATACTGGCACATCACCGGTCATTAATGTTCAGACACGCATGATGATACTGGCACGTCATCGGTCATTAATGTTCAGACACGCATGATGATACTGGCACGTCATCGGTCATTAATGTTCAGACACGCATGACGATACTGGCACATCACCAGTCATTAATGTTCAGACAGGCATGATGATACTGGCACGTCACCGGTCATTAATGTTCAGACACGCATGATGATACTGGCACGTCACCGGTCATTAATGTTCAGACACGCATGATGATACTGGCACGTCACCGGTCATTAATGTTCAGACACACATGATGATACTGGCACGTCACCGGTCATTAATGTTCAGACACACATGATGATACTGGCACGTCACCGGTCATTAATGTTCAGACACACATGATGATACTGGCACGTCATCGGTCATTAATGTTCAGACACACATGACGATACTGGCACATCACCGGTCATTAATGTTCAGACACGCATGATGATACTGGCACATCATCGGTCATTAATGTTCAGACACACATGATGATACTGGCATGTCACCGGTCATTAATGTTCAGACACACATGATGATACTGGCACATCACCGGTCATTAATGTTCAGACACACATGACGATACTGGCACATCACCGGTCATTAATGTTCAGACACACATGATGATACTGGCACATCACCGGTCATTAATGTTCAGACACACATGACGATACTGGCACGTCACCGGTCATTAATGTTCAGACAGGCATGATGATACTGGCACATCACCGGTCATTAATGTTCAGACACGCATGATGATACTGGCATGTCACCGGTCATTAATGTTCAGACACACATGATGATACTGACACATCACCGGTCATTAATGTTCAGACACACATGATGATACTGGCACATCACCGGTCATTAATGTTCAGACACGCATGATGATACTGGCATGTCACCGGTCATTAATGTTCAGACACGCATGATGATACTGGCACATCACCGGTCATTAATGTTCAGACACGCATGATGATACTGGCACATCACCGGTCATTAATGTTCAGACACGCATGATGATACTGGCACATCACCAGTCATTAATGTTCAGACACATATGATGATACTGGCACATCACCGGTCATTAATGTTCAGACAGGCATGATGATACTGGCACATCACCGGTCATTAATGTTCAGACAGGCATGATGATACTGGCACATCACCGGTCATTAATGTTCAGACACGCATGATGATACTGGCACGTCACCGGTCATTAATGTTCAGACACACATGATGATACTGGCACGTCACCGGTCATTAATGTTCAGACAGGCATGATGATACTGGCACATCACTGGTCATTAATGTTCAGACACGCATGATGATACTGGCACGTCACTGGTCATTAATGTTCAGACACGCATGATTATACTGGCACATCACCGGTCATTAATGTTCAGACACGCATGATGATACTGGGACGTCAACGGTCATTAATGTTCAGACACGCATGATGATACTGGCACATCACCGGTCATTAATGTTCAGACAGGCATGATGATACTGGGACGTCACCGGTCATTAATGTTCAGACACGCATGATGATACTGGCACATCACCGGTCATTAATGTTCAGACACGCATGATGATACTGGGACGTCACCGGTCATTAATGTTCAGACACGCATGATGATACTGGCACATCACCGGTCATTAATGTTCAGACAGGCATGATGATACTGGCACGTCACCGGTCATTAATGTTCAGACAGGCATGATGATACTGACACATCACCGGTCATTAATGTTCAGACACACATGATGATACTGGCACATCATCAGTCATTAATGTTCAGACACATATGATGATACTGGCACGTCACCGGTCATTAATGTTCAGACAGGCATGATGATACTGGCACATCACCGGTCATTAATGTTCAGACAGGCATGATGATACTGGGACGTCACCGGTCATTAATGTTCAGACAGGCATGATGATACTGGCACGTCATCGGTCATTAATGTTCAGACACGCATGATGATACTGGGACGTCACCGGTCATTAATGTTCAGACACGCATGATGATACTGGCACGTCACCGGTCATTAATGTTCAGACACGCATGATGATACTGGGACGTCACCGGTCATTAATGTTCAGACACGCATGATGATACTGGCACGTCACCGGTCATTAATGTTCAGACACACATGATGATACTGGCACATCACCGGTCATTAATGTTCAGACACACATGATGATACTGGCACGTCACCGGTCATTAATGTTCAGACAGGCATGATGATACTGGCACGTCATCGGTCATTAATGTTCAGACACGCATGATGATACTGGCACGTCATCGGTCATTAATGTTCAGACACACATGATGATACTGGCATGTCACCTGTCATTAATGTTCAGACACGCATGATGATACTGGCACATCACCGGTCATTAATGTTCAGACACACATGATGATACTGGCATGTCATCGGTCATTAATGTTCAGACACACATGATGATACTGGCACATCACCGGTCATTAATGTTCAGACACACATGATGATACTGGCATGTCACCGGTCATTAATGTTCAGACACACATGATGATACTGGCACATCACCGGTCATTAATGTTCAGACACACATGATGATACTGGCACGTCACCGGTCATTAATGTTCAGACAGGCATGATGATACTGGCACGTCATCGGTCATTAATGTTCAGACACGCATGATGATACTGGCACGTCATCGGTCATTAATGTTCAGACACGCATGATGATACTGGCACATCACCGGTCATTAATGTTCAGACAGGCATGATGATACTGGCACGTCACCGGTCATTAATGTTCAGACACACATGATGATACTGGCACGTCACCGGTCATTAATGTTCAGACACGCATGATGATACTGGCACGTCACCGGTCATTAATGTTCAGACACGCATGATGATACTGGCACATCACCGGTCATTAATGTTCAGACACACATGATGATACTGGCACATCACCGGTCATTAATGTTCAGACACACATGATGATACTGGCACGTCACCGGTCATTAATGTTCAGACACACATGATGATACTGCCACATCACCTGTCATTAATGTTCAGACACACATGATGATACTGGCACATCACCTGTCATTAATGTTCAGACACACATGATGATACTGGCACATCACCGGTCATTAATGTTCAGACACGCATGATGATACTGGCATGTCACCGGTCATTAATGTTCAGACACACATGATGATACTGGCACATCACCGGTCATTAATGTTCAGACACACATGATGATACTGGCACATCACCGGTCATTAATGTTCAGACACACATGATGATACTGGCACATCACCTGTCATTAATGTTCAGACACACATGATGATACTGGCACATCACCGGTCATTAATGTTCAGACACGCATGATGATACTGGCATGTCACCGGTCATTAATGTTCAGACACGCATGATGATACTGGCACGTCACCGGTCATTAATGTTCAGACAGGCATGATGATACTGGCACGTCACCGGTCATTAATGTTCAGACACACATGATGATACTGGCACATCACCTGTCATTAATGTTCAGACACACATGATGATACTGGCACATCATCGGTCATTAATGTTCAGACACACATGATGATACTGGCACATCACCGGTCATTAATGTTCAGACAGGCATGATGATACTGGCACATCACCTGTCATTAATGTTCAGACAGGCATGATGATACTGGCACATCACCGGTCATTAATGTTCAGACACGCATGATGATACTGGCACGTCACCGGTCATTAATGTTCAGACAGGCATGATGATACTGGCACGTCATCGGTCATTAATGTTCAGACACGCATGATGATACTGGCACGTCATCGGTCATTAATGTTCAGACACGCATGATGATACTGGCACGTCACCGGTCATTAATGTTCAGACACACATGATGATACTGGCACGTCACCGGTCATTAATGTTCAGACACGCATGATGATACTGGCACGTCACCGGTCATTAATGTTCAGACACACATGATGATACTGGCACGTCACCGGTCATTAATGTTCAGACAGGCATGATGATACTGGCACATCACCGGTCATTAATGTTCAGACACACATGATGATACTGGCACATCACCGGTCATTAATGTTCAGACACACATGAAGATACTGGCACATCACCGGTCATTAATGTTCAGACAGGCATGATGATACTGGCACGTCACCGGTCATTAATGTTCAGACACACATGATGATACTGGCACATCACCTGTCATTAATGTTCAGACACACATGATGATACTGGCACATCATCGGTCATTAATGTTCAGACACACATGATGATACTGGCACATCATCGGTCATTAATGTTCAGACACGCATGATGATACTGGCACATCACCGGTCATTAATGTTCAGACACACATGATGATACTGGCACATCACTGGTCATTAATGTTCAGACACGCATGATGATACTGGCATGTCACCGGTCATTAATGTTCAGACACACATGACGATACTGGCACATCACCGGTCATTAATGTTCAGACACGCATGACGATACTGGCACATCACCGGTCATTAATGTTCAGACACACATGATGATACTGGCACGTCACCGGTCATTAATGTTCAGACACACATGATGATACTGGCACATCACCTGTCATTAATGTTCAGACACACATGATGATACTGGCACATCATCGGTCATTAATGTTCAGACACACATGATGATACTGGCACATCATCGGTCATTAATGTTCAGACACGCATGATGATACTGGCACATCACCGGTCATTAATGTTCAGACACACATGATGATACTGGCACATCACTGGTCATTAATGTTCAGACACGCATGATGATACTGGCATGTCACCGGTCATTAATGTTCAGACACGCATGACGATACTGGCACATCACCGGTCATTAATGTTCAGACACACATGATGATACTGGCACATCACCGGTCATTAATGTTCAGACACACATGATGATACTGGCACATCACCGGTCATTTATGTTCAGACAGGCATGATGATACTGGCACATCACCGGTCATTAATGTTCAGACAGGTATGATGATACTGGCATGTCACCGGTCATTAATGTTCAGACACGCATGATGATACTGGCACATCACCGGTCATTTATGTTCAGACAGGCATGATGATACTGGCACGTCACTGGTCATTAATGTTCAGACAGGTATGATGATACTGGCATGTCACCGGTCATTAATGTTCAGACACGCATGATGATACTGGCACATCACCGGTCATTTATGTTCAGACAGGCATGATGATACTGGCACGTCACTGGTCATTAATGTTCAGACACACATGATGATACTGGCACATCATCGGTCATTAATGTTCAGACAGGCATGATGATACTGGCACGTCACAGGTCATTAATGTTCAGACACGCATGATGATACTGGCACATCACCTGTCATTAATGTTCAGACACGCATGATGATACTGGCATGTCACCGGTCATTAATGTTCAGACACACATGATGATACTGGCACATCACCGGTCATTAATGTTCTGACAGGCATGATGATACTGGCACGTCACCCGTCATTAATGTTCAGACACATATGATGATACTGGCACATCACCGGTCATTAATGTTCAGACACGCATGATGATACTGGCACGTCACCGGTCATTAATGTTCAGACACACATGATGATACTGGCACATCACCGGTCATTAATGTTCAGACACGCATGATGATACTGGCACATCACCGGTCATTAATGTTCAGACACACATGATGATACTGGCACGTCACCGGTCATTAATGTTCAGACACACATGATGATACTGGCACATCACTGGTCATTAATGTTCAGACACACATGATGATACTGGCACGTCACCGGTCATTAATGTTCAGACACGCATGATGATACTGGCACATCACCGGTCATTAATGTTCAGACACACATGATGATACTGGCACGTCACCGGTCATTAATGTTCAGACACACATGATGATACTGGCACATCACCGGTCATTAATGTTCAGACAGGCATGATGATACTGGCACATCACCGGTCATTAATGTTCAGACACGCATGATGATACTGACACGTCACCGGTCATTAATGTTCAGACACGCATGATGATACTGGCATGTCACCGGTCATTAATGTTCAGACACGCATGATGATACTGACACATCACCGGTCATTAATGTTCAGACACACATGATGATACTGGCACATCACCGGTCATTAATGTTCAGACACGCATGATGATACTGACACATCACCGGTCATTAATGTTCAGACAGGCATGATTATACTGGCACATCACCGGTCATTAATGTTCAGACAGGCATGATGATACTGGCACATCACTGGTCATTAATGTTCAGACAGGCATGATGATACTGGCACATCACTGGTCATTAATGTTCAGACACACATGATGATACTGGCACATCACCGGTCATTAATGTTCAGACACACATGATGATACTGGCACATCACCGGTCATTAATGTTCAGACAGGCATGATGATACTGGCACATCACCGGTCATTAATGTTCAGACACACATGATGATACTGGCACATCACCGGTCATTAATGTTCAGACACACATGATGATACTGGCACATCACCGGTCATTAATGTTCAGACACACATGATGATACTGGCACGTCACCGGTCATTAATGTTCAGACAGGCATGATGATACTGGCACATCACCGGTCATTAATGTTCAGACACGCATGATGATACTGGCACATCACCCGTCATTAATGTTCAGACACACATGATGATACTGGCATGTCACCGGTCATTAATGTTCAGACACACATGACGATACTGGCACATCACCAGTCATTAATGTTCAGACACGCATGATGATACTGGCACATCACCGGTCATTAATGTTCAGAGAGGCATGATGATACTGGCACGTCACCGGTCATTAATGTTCAGACACACATGATGATACTGGCACATCACCGGTCATTAATGTTCAGACAGGCATGATTATACTGGCACATCACCGGTCATTAATGTTCAGACACACATGATGATACTGGCACATCACCGGTCATTAATGTTCAGACACACATGATGATACTGGCACATCACCGGTCATTAATGTTCAGACAGGCATGATGATACTGGCACATCACCGGTCATTAATGTTCAGACACACATGATGATACTGGCACATCACCGGTCATTAATGTTCAGACAGGCATGATGATACTGACACATCACCGGTCATTAATGTTCAGACAGGCATGATGATACTGGCACATCATCGGTCATTAATGTTCAGACACACATGACGATACTGGCCCGTCACCGGTCATTAATGTTCAGACACACATGATGATACTGGCACGTCACCGGTCATTAATGTTCAGACACACATGATGATACTGGCACATCACCGGTCATTAATGTTCAGACACGCATGATGATACTGGCACGTCATCGGTCATTAATGTTCAGACACGCATGATGATACTGGCACATCACCGGTCATTAATGTTCAGACAGGCATGATGATACTGGCACGTCACCGGTCATTAATGTTCAGACACACATGATGATACTGGCACGTCACCGGTCATTAATGTTCAGACACGCATGATGATACTGGCACGTCACCGGTCATTAATGTTCAGACACGCATGATGATACTGGCACATCACCGGTCATTAATGTTCAGACACACATGATGATACTGGCACATCACCGGTCATTAATGTTCAGACACACATGATGATACTGGCACGTCACCGGTCATTAATGTTCAGACACACATGATGATACTGCCACATCACCTGTCATTAATGTTCAGACACACATGATGATACTGGCACATCACCTGTCATTAATGTTCAGACACACATGATGATACTGGCACATCACCGGTCATTAATGTTCAGACACGCATGATGATACTGGCATGTCACCGGTCATTAATGTTCAGACACACATGATGATACTGGCACATCACCGGTCATTAATGTTCAGACACACATGATGATACTGGCACATCACCGGTCATTAATGTTCAGACACACATGATGATACTGGCACATCACCTGTCATTAATGTTCAGACACACATGATGATACTGGCACATCACCGGTCATTAATGTTCAGACACGCATGATGATACTGGCATGTCACCGGTCATTAATGTTCAGACACGCATGATGATACTGGCACGTCACCGGTCATTAATGTTCAGACAGGCATGATGATACTGGCACGTCACCGGTCATTAATGTTCAGACACACATGATGATACTGGCACATCACCTGTCATTAATGTTCAGACACACATGATGATACTGGCACATCATCGGTCATTAATGTTCAGACACACATGATGATACTGGCACATCACCGGTCATTAATGTTCAGACAGGCATGATGATACTGGCACATCACCTGTCATTAATGTTCAGACAGGCATGATGATACTGGCACATCACCGGTCATTAATGTTCAGACACGCATGATGATACTGGCACGTCACCGGTCATTAATGTTCAGACAGGCATGATGATACTGGCACGTCATCGGTCATTAATGTTCAGACACGCATGATGATACTGGCACGTCATCGGTCATTAATGTTCAGACACGCATGATGATACTGGCACGTCACCGGTCATTAATGTTCAGACACACATGATGATACTGGCACGTCACCGGTCATTAATGTTCAGACACGCATGATGATACTGGCACGTCACCGGTCATTAATGTTCAGACACACATGATGATACTGGCACGTCACCGGTCATTAATGTTCAGACAGGCATGATGATACTGGCACATCACCGGTCATTAATGTTCAGACACACATGATGATACTGGCACATCACCGGTCATTAATGTTCAGACACACATGAAGATACTGGCACATCACCGGTCATTAATGTTCAGACAGGCATGATGATACTGGCACGTCACCGGTCATTAATGTTCAGACACACATGATGATACTGGCACATCACCTGTCATTAATGTTCAGACACACATGATGATACTGGCACATCATCGGTCATTAATGTTCAGACACACATGATGATACTGGCACATCATCGGTCATTAATGTTCAGACACGCATGATGATACTGGCACATCACCGGTCATTAATGTTCAGACACACATGATGATACTGGCACATCACTGGTCATTAATGTTCAGACACGCATGATGATACTGGCATGTCACCGGTCATTAATGTTCAGACACACATGACGATACTGGCACATCACCGGTCATTAATGTTCAGACACGCATGACGATACTGGCACATCACCGGTCATTAATGTTCAGACACACATGATGATACTGGCACGTCACCGGTCATTAATGTTCAGACACACATGATGATACTGGCACATCACCTGTCATTAATGTTCAGACACACATGATGATACTGGCACATCATCGGTCATTAATGTTCAGACACACATGATGATACTGGCACATCATCGGTCATTAATGTTCAGACACGCATGATGATACTGGCACATCACCGGTCATTAATGTTCAGACACACATGATGATACTGGCACATCACTGGTCATTAATGTTCAGACACGCATGATGATACTGGCATGTCACCGGTCATTAATGTTCAGACACGCATGACGATACTGGCACATCACCGGTCATTAATGTTCAGACACACATGATGATACTGGCACATCACCGGTCATTAATGTTCAGACACACATGATGATACTGGCACATCACCGGTCATTTATGTTCAGACAGGCATGATGATACTGGCACATCACCGGTCATTAATGTTCAGACAGGTATGATGATACTGGCATGTCACCGGTCATTAATGTTCAGACACGCATGATGATACTGGCACATCACCGGTCATTTATGTTCAGACAGGCATGATGATACTGGCACGTCACTGGTCATTAATGTTCAGACAGGTATGATGATACTGGCATGTCACCGGTCATTAATGTTCAGACACGCATGATGATACTGGCACATCACCGGTCATTTATGTTCAGACAGGCATGATGATACTGGCACGTCACTGGTCATTAATGTTCAGACACACATGATGATACTGGCACATCATCGGTCATTAATGTTCAGACAGGCATGATGATACTGGCACGTCACAGGTCATTAATGTTCAGACACGCATGATGATACTGGCACATCACCTGTCATTAATGTTCAGACACGCATGATGATACTGGCATGTCACCGGTCATTAATGTTCAGACACACATGATGATACTGGCACATCACCGGTCATTAATGTTCTGACAGGCATGATGATACTGGCACGTCACCCGTCATTAATGTTCAGACACATATGATGATACTGGCACATCACCGGTCATTAATGTTCAGACACGCATGATGATACTGGCACGTCACCGGTCATTAATGTTCAGACACACATGATGATACTGGCACATCACCGGTCATTAATGTTCAGACACGCATGATGATACTGGCACATCACCGGTCATTAATGTTCAGACACACATGATGATACTGGCACGTCACCGGTCATTAATGTTCAGACACACATGATGATACTGGCACATCACTGGTCATTAATGTTCAGACACACATGATGATACTGGCACGTCACCGGTCATTAATGTTCAGACACGCATGATGATACTGGCACATCACCGGTCATTAATGTTCAGACACACATGATGATACTGGCACGTCACCGGTCATTAATGTTCAGACACACATGATGATACTGGCACATCACCGGTCATTAATGTTCAGACAGGCATGATGATACTGGCACATCACCGGTCATTAATGTTCAGACACGCATGATGATACTGACACGTCACCGGTCATTAATGTTCAGACACGCATGATGATACTGGCATGTCACCGGTCATTAATGTTCAGACACGCATGATGATACTGACACATCACCGGTCATTAATGTTCAGACACACATGATGATACTGGCACATCACCGGTCATTAATGTTCAGACACGCATGATGATACTGACACATCACCGGTCATTAATGTTCAGACAGGCATGATTATACTGGCACATCACCGGTCATTAATGTTCAGACAGGCATGATGATACTGGCACATCACTGGTCATTAATGTTCAGACAGGCATGATGATACTGGCACATCACTGGTCATTAATGTTCAGACACACATGATGATACTGGCACATCACCGGTCATTAATGTTCAGACACACATGATGATACTGGCACATCACCGGTCATTAATGTTCAGACAGGCATGATGATACTGGCACATCACCGGTCATTAATGTTCAGACACACATGATGATACTGGCACATCACCGGTCATTAATGTTCAGACACACATGATGATACTGGCACATCACCGGTCATTAATGTTCAGACACACATGATGATACTGGCACGTCACCGGTCATTAATGTTCAGACAGGCATGATGATACTGGCACATCACCGGTCATTAATGTTCAGACACGCATGATGATACTGGCACATCACCCGTCATTAATGTTCAGACACACATGATGATACTGGCATGTCACCGGTCATTAATGTTCAGACACACATGACGATACTGGCACATCACCAGTCATTAATGTTCAGACACGCATGATGATACTGGCACATCACCGGTCATTAATGTTCAGAGAGGCATGATGATACTGGCACGTCACCGGTCATTAATGTTCAGACACACATGATGATACTGGCACATCACCGGTCATTAATGTTCAGACAGGCATGATTATACTGGCACATCACCGGTCATTAATGTTCAGACACACATGATGATACTGGCACATCACCGGTCATTAATGTTCAGACACACATGATGATACTGGCACATCACCGGTCATTAATGTTCAGACAGGCATGATGATACTGGCACATCACCGGTCATTAATGTTCAGACACACATGATGATACTGGCACATCACCGGTCATTAATGTTCAGACAGGCATGATGATACTGACACATCACCGGTCATTAATGTTCAGACAGGCATGATGATACTGGCACATCATCGGTCATTAATGTTCAGACACACATGACGATACTGGCCCGTCACCGGTCATTAATGTTCAGACACACATGATGATACTGGCACGTCACCGGTCATTAATGTTCAGACACACATGATGATACTGGCACATCACCGGTCATTAATGTTCAGACACGCATGATGATACTGGCACATCACCGGTCATTAATATTCAGACAGGCATGATGATACTGGCACATCACCGGTCATTAATGTTCAGACACACATGATGATACTGGCACATCACCGGTCATTAATGTTCAGACACACATGATGATACTGGCACATCACCGGTCATTAATGTTCAGACAGGCATGATGATACTGGCCCGTCACCGGTCATTAATGATCAGACACACATGATGATACTGGCACGTCATCGGTCATTAATGTTCAGACACACATGATGATACTGGCACATCACCGGTCATTAATGTTCAGACAGGCATGATGATACTGGCACATCACCAGTCATTAATGTTCAGACACACATGATGATACTGGCACATCACCGGTCATTAATGTTCAGACACACATGATGATACTGGCACATCACCAGTCATTAATGTTCAGACACACATGATGATACTGGCACATCACCGGTCATTAATGTTCAGACACACATGATGATACTGGCACATCACCGGTCATTAATGTTCAGACACACATGACGATACTGGCACATCACCGGTCATTAATGTTCAGACAGGCATGATTATACTGGCACGTCACCGGTCATTAATGTTCAGACACGCATGACGATACTGGCACATCACCGGTCATTAATGTTCAGACAGGCATGATGATACTGGCACATCACCGGTCATTAATGTTCAGACACACATGATGATACTGGCACGTGATCGGTCTTTAATGTTCAGACACACATGACGATACTGGCACATCACCGGTCATTAATGTTCAGACACACATGATTATACTGGCACATCACCAGTCATTAATGTTCAGACACACATGACGATACTGGCACGTGATCGGTCATTAATGTTCAGACACGCATGATGATACTGGCACGTGATCGGTCATTAATGTTCAGACACGCATGATGATACTGGCACATCACCGGTCATTAATGTTCAGACACGCATGATGATACTGGCACGTCACCGGTCATTAATGTTCAGACACACATGACGATACTGGCACATCACCGGTCATTAATGTTCAGACACACATGATTATACTGGCACATCACCGGTCATTAATGTTCAGACACGCATGATGATACTGGCACATCACCGGTCATTAATGTTCAGACACACATGATTATACTGGCACATCACCGGTCATTAATGTTCAGACACACATGATTATACTGGCACATCACCGGTCATTAATGTTCAGACACACATGATGATACTGGCACATCACCGGTCATTAATGTTCAGACACACATGATTATACTGGCACATCACCGGTCATTAATGTTCAGACAGGCATGATGATACTGGCACATCACCGGTCATTAATGTTCAGACACGCATGATGATACTGACACGTCACCGGTCATTAATGTTCAGACACGCATGATGATACTGGCATGTCACCGGTCATTAATGTTCAGACACGCATGATGATACTGACACATCACCGGTCATTAATGTTCAGACACACATGATGATACTGGCACATCACCGGTCATTAATGTTCAGACACGCATGATGATACTGACACATCACCGGTCATTAATGTTCAGACAGGCATGATTATACTGGCACATCACCGGTCATTAATGTTCAGACAGGCATGATGATACTGGCACATCACTGGTCATTAATGTTCAGACAGGCATGATGATACTGGCACATCACTGGTCATTAATGTTCAGACACACATGATGATACTGGCACATCACCGGTCATTAATGTTCAGACACACATGATGATACTGGCACATCACCGGTCATTAATGTTCAGACAGGCATGATGATACTGGCACATCACCGGTCATTAATGTTCAGACACACATGATGATACTGGCACATCACCGGTCATTAATGTTCAGACACACATGATGATACTGGCACATCACCGGTCATTAATGTTCAGACACACATGATGATACTGGCACGTCACCGGTCATTAATGTTCAGACAGGCATGATGATACTGGCACATCACCGGTCATTAATGTTCAGACACGCATGATGATACTGGCACATCACCCGTCATTAATGTTCAGACACACATGATGATACTGGCATGTCACCGGTCATTAATGTTCAGACACACATGACGATACTGGCACATCACCAGTCATTAATGTTCAGACACGCATGATGATACTGGCACATCACCGGTCATTAATGTTCAGAGAGGCATGATGATACTGGCACGTCACCGGTCATTAATGTTCAGACACACATGATGATACTGGCACATCACCGGTCATTAATGTTCAGACAGGCATGATTATACTGGCACATCACCGGTCATTAATGTTCAGACACACATGATGATACTGGCACATCACCGGTCATTAATGTTCAGACACACATGATGATACTGGCACATCACCGGTCATTAATGTTCAGACAGGCATGATGATACTGGCACATCACCGGTCATTAATGTTCAGACACACATGATGATACTGGCACATCACCGGTCATTAATGTTCAGACAGGCATGATGATACTGACACATCACCGGTCATTAATGTTCAGACAGGCATGATGATACTGGCACATCATCGGTCATTAATGTTCAGACACACATGACGATACTGGCCCGTCACCGGTCATTAATGTTCAGACACACATGATGATACTGGCACGTCACCGGTCATTAATGTTCAGACACACATGATGATACTGGCACATCACCGGTCATTAATGTTCAGACACGCATGATGATACTGGCACATCACCGGTCATTAATGTTCAGACAGGCATGATGATACTGGCACATCACCGGTCATTAATGTTCAGACACACATGATGATACTGGCACATCACCGGTCATTAATGTTCAGACACACATGATGATACTGGCACATCACCGGTCATTAATGTTCAGACAGGCATGATGATACTGGCCCGTCACCGGTCATTAATGATCAGACACACATGATGATACTGGCACGTCATCGGTCATTAATGTTCAGACACACATGATGATACTGGCACATCACCGGTCATTAATGTTCAGACAGGCATGATGATACTGGCACATCACCAGTCATTAATGTTCAGACACACATGATGATACTGGCACATCACCGGTCATTAATGTTCAGACACACATGATGATACTGGCACATCACCAGTCATTAATGTTCAGACACACATGATGATACTGGCACATCACCGGTCATTAATGTTCAGACACACATGATGATACTGGCACATCACCGGTCATTAATGTTCAGACACACATGACGATACTGGCACATCACCGGTCATTAATGTTCAGACAGGCATGATTATACTGGCACGTCACCGGTCATTAATGTTCAGACACGCATGACGATACTGGCACATCACCGGTCATTAATGTTCAGACAGGCATGATGATACTGGCACATCACCGGTCATTAATGTTCAGACACACATGATGATACTGGCACGTGATCGGTCTTTAATGTTCAGACACACATGACGATACTGGCACATCACCGGTCATTAATGTTCAGACACACATGATTATACTGGCACATCACCAGTCATTAATGTTCAGACACACATGACGATACTGGCACGTGATCGGTCATTAATGTTCAGACACGCATGATGATACTGGCACGTGATCGGTCATTAATGTTCAGACACGCATGATGATACTGGCACATCACCGGTCATTAATGTTCAGACACGCATGATGATACTGGCACGTCACCGGTCATTAATGTTCAGACACACATGACGATACTGGCACATCACCGGTCATTAATGTTCAGACACACATGATTATACTGGCACATCACCGGTCATTAATGTTCAGACAGGCATGACGATACTGGCACATCACCGGTCATTAATGTTCAGACACACATGATTATACTGGCACATCACCGGTCATTAATGTTCAGACACACATGATGATACTGGCACGTGATCGGTCTTTAATGTTCAGACACACATGACGATACTGGCACATCACCGGTCATTAATGTTCAGACACACATGATTATACTGGCACATCACCAGTCATTAATGTTCAGACACACATGACGATACTGGCACGTGATCGGTCATTAATGTTCAGACACGCATGATGATACTGGCACGTGATCGGTCATTAATGTTCAGACACGCATGATGATACTGGCACATCACCGGTCATTAATGTTCAGACAGGCATGATGATACTGGCACATCACCGGTCATTAATGTTCAGACACACATGATTATACTGGCACATCACCGGTCATTAATGTTCAGACACACATGATTATACTGGCACATCACCGGTCATTAATGTTCAGACACACATGATGATACTGGCACATCACCGGTCATTAATGTTCAGACACACATGATTATACTGGCACATCACCGGTCATTAATGTTCAGACACACATGATTATACTGGCACGTCACCGGTCATTAATGTTCAGACACGCATGATGATACTGGCACGTCACCGGTCATTAATGTTCAGACAGGCATGATTATACTGGCACATCACCGGTCATTAATGTTCAGACACGCATGATGATACTGGCACATCACCGGTCATTAATGTTCAGACACACATGATTATACTGGCACATCACCGGTCATTAATGTTCAGACACACATGATGATACTGGCACATCACCGGTCATTAATGTTCAGACACGCATGATGATACTGGCACGTCACCGGTCATTAATGTTCAGACAGGCATGATTATACTGGCACATCACCGGTCATTAATGTTCAGACAGGCATGATGATACTGGCACATCACCGGTCATTAATGTTCAGACACACATGATTATACTGGCACATCACCAGTCATTAATGTTCAGACACACATGATGATACTGGCACATCACCGGTCATTAATGTTCAGACAGGTATGATGATACTGGCACATCACCGGTCATTAATGTTCAGACACGCATGATGATACTGACACATCACCGGTCATTAATGTTCAGACAGGTATGATGATACTGGCACATCACCGGTCATTAATGTTCAGACACGCATGATGATACTGGCACATCACCGGTCATTAATGTTCAGACACACATGATGATACTGGCACATCACCGGTCATTAATGTTCAGACACACATGATTATACTGGCACATCACCGGTCATTAATGTTCAGACACGCATGATGATACTGGCACGTCACCGGTCATTAATGTTCAGACAGGCATGATGATACTGGCACGTCACCGGTCATTAATGTTCAGACACACATGATGATACTGGCACGTCACCGGTCATTAATGTTCAGACACACATGATTATACTGGCACGTCACCAGTCATTAATGTTCAGACACGCATGATGATACTGGCACATCACCAGTCATTAATGTTCAGACAGGCATGATGATACTGGCACATCACCGGTCATTAATGTTCAGACACGCATGATGATACTGGCACATCACCGGTCATTAATGTTCAGACACACATGATGATACTGGCACATCATCGGTCATTAATGTTCAGACAGGCATGATGATACTGGCACATCACCGGTCATTAATGTTCAGACAGGCATGATGATACTGGCACATCATCGGTCATTAATGTTCAGACACGCATGATTATACTGGCACGTCACCAGTCATTAATGTTCAGACACGCATGACGATACTGGCACATCACCGGTCATTAATGTTCAGACACGCATGATGATACTGGCACATCACCCGTCATTAATGTTCAGACAGGCATGATGATACTGGCACATCATCGGTCATTAATGTTCAGACACGCATGATTATACTGGCACGTCACCAGTCATTAATGTTCAGACACGCATGACGATACTGGCACATCACCGGTCATTAATGTTCAGACACGCATGATGATACTGGCACATCACCGGTCATTAATGTTCAGACACGCATGATGATACTGGCACATCACCTGTCATTAATGTTCAGACACGCATGATGATACTGGCACATCACCCGTCATTAATGTTCAGACAGGCATGATGATACTGGCACGTCACCGGTCATTAATGTTCAGACACACATGACGATACTGGCACATCACCGGTCATTAATGTTCAGACAGGCATGATGATACTGGCACATCACCGGTCATTAATGTTCAGACACGCATGATGATACTGGCACATCACCGGTCATTAATGTTCAGACAGGCATGATGATACTGGCACATCACCGGTCATTAATGTTCAGACACACATGACGATACTGGCACATCACCGGTCATTAATGTTCAGACAGGCATGATGATACTGGCACATCACCGGTCATTAATGTTCAGACACGCATGATGATACTGGCACATCACCGGTCATTAATGTTCAGACACACATGATGATACTGGCACATCACCGGTCATTAATGTTCAGACACACATGACGATACTGGCACATCACCGGTCATTAATGTTCAGACAGGTATGACGATACTGGCACATCACCAGTCATTAATGTTCAGACAGGCATGATGATACTGGCACATCACCAGTCATTAATGTTCAGACAGGCATGATGATACTGGCACATCACCGGTCATTAATGTTCAGACACGCATGATGATACTGGCACATCACCGGTCATTAATGTTCAGACACACATGATGATACTGGCACATCACCGGTCATTAATGTTCAGACACACATGACGATACTGGCACATCACCGGTCATTAATGTTCAGACAGGCATGATGATACTGGCACATCACCGGTCATTAATGTTCAGACACACATGATGATACTGGCACATCACCGGTCATTAATGTTCAGACACACATGATGATACTGGCACATCATCGGTCATTAATGTTCAGACACACATGATGATACTGGCACATCACCGGTCATTAATGTTCAGACACACATGATGATACTGGCACATCACCCGTCATTAATGTTCAGACAGGCATGATGATACTGGCACATCACCGGTCATTAATGTTCAGATACACATGACGATACTGGCACATCACCGGTCATTAATGTTCAGACAGGCATGATGATACTGGCACATCACCGGTCATTAATGTTCAGACACGCATGATGATACTGGCACATCACCGGTCATTAATGTTCAGACACACATGATGATACTGGCACATCACCCGTCATTAATGTTCAGACAGGCATGATGATACTGGCACATCACCGGTCATTAATGTTCAGACACGCATGATGATACTGGCACATCACCGGTCATTAATGTTCAGACACACATGATGATACTGGCACATCACCCGTCATTAATGTTCAGACAGGCATGATGATACTGGCACGTCACCAGTCATTAATGTTCAGACACACATGATGATACTGGCACGTCACCGGTCATTAATGTTCAGACACGCATGATGATACTGGCACATCACCGGTCATTAATGTTCAGACACGCATGATGATACTGGCACATCACCGGTCATTAATGTTCAGACACGCATGATGATACTGGCACATCACCTGTCATTAATGTTCAGACACACATGATTATACTGGCACATCACCCGTCATTAATGTTCAGACACGCATGATGATACTGGCACATCACCGGTCATTAATGTTCAGACACACATGATTATACTGGCACATCACCGGTCATTAATGTTCAGACACGCATGATGATACTGGCACATCACCCGTCATTAATGTTCAGACAGGCATGATGATACTGGCACGTCACCGGTCATTAATGTTCAGACACGCATGATGATACTGGCACATCACCAGTCATTAATGTTCAGACAGGCATGATGATACTGGCACATCACCGGTCATTAATGTTCAGACACGCATGATGATACTGGCACATCACCCGTCATTAATGTTCAGACAGGCATGATGATACTGGCACGTCACCGGTCATTAATGTTCAGACACACATGATTATACTGGCACATCACCGGTCATTAATGTTCAGACACGCATGATGATACTGGCACATCACCGGTCATTAATGTTCAGACACACATGATTATACTGGCACGTCACCGGTCATTAATGTTCAGACACACATGACGATACTGGCACATCACCGGTCATTAATGTTCAGATACACATGATGATACTGGCACATCACCCGTCATTAATGTTCAGACACACATGATGATACTGGCACATCACCCGTCATTAATGTTCAGACAGGCATGATGATACTGGCACGTCACCCGTCATTAATGTTCAGATACACATGATGATACTGGCACATCACCCGTCATTAATGTTCAGATACACATGATGATACTGGCACATCACCGGTCATTAATGTTCAGATACACATGATGATACTGGCACATCACCCGTCATTAATGTTCAGACACACATGATGATACTGGCACATCACCGGTCATTAATGTTCAGATACACATGATGATACTGGCACATCACCCGTCATTAATGTTCAGACACACATGATTATACTGGCACATCACCGGTCATTAATGTTCAGACACGCATGACGATACTGGCACATCACCGGTCATTAATGTTCAGACACACATGATGATACTGGCACATCACCGGTCATTAATGTTCAGACACGCATGATGATACTGGCACGTCACCGGTCATTAATGTTCAGACACACATGACGATACTGGCACATCACCGGTCATTAATGTTCAGACACACATGATTATACTGGCACATCACCAGTCATTAATGTTCAGACACGCATGATGATACTGGCACATCACCGGTCATTAATGTTCAGACAGGCATGATGATACTGGCACATCACCGGTCATTAATGTTCAGACAGGCATGATGATACTGGCACATCACCGGTCATTAATGTTCAGACACGCATGATGATACTGGCACGTCACCGGTTATTAATGTTCAGACACACATGATGATACTGGCACATCACCTGTCATTAATGTTCAGACACACATGATGATACTGGCACATCACCGGTCATTAATGTTCAGACAGGCATGATGATACTGACACATCACCGGTCATTAATGTTCAGACACACATGATGATACTGACACATCACCGGTCATTAATGTTCAGACAGGCATGATGATACTGGCACATCACCGGTCATTAATGTTCAGACACACATGATGATACTGGCACATCACCGGTCATTAATGTTCAGACAGGCATGATGATACTGGCACGTCATCGGTCATTAATGTTCAGACAGGCATGATGATACTGGCACGTCACCGGTCATTAATGTTCAGACAGGCATGATGATACTGGCACATCACCGGTCATTAATGTTCAGACAGGCATGATGATACTGGCACATCACCGGTCATTAATGTTCAGACACGCATGATGATACTGGCACGTCACCGGTCATTAATGTTCAGACACACATGATGATACTGGCACATCACCGGTCATTAATGTTCAGACACACATGATGATACTGGCACGTCATCGGTCATTAATGTTCAGACAGGCATGATGATACTGGCACGTCACCGGTCATTAATGTTCAGACAGGCATGATGATACTGGCACGTCACCGGTCATTAATGTTCAGACACACATGATGATACTGACACATCACCGGTCATTAATGTTCAGACACACATGATGATACTGGCACATCACCGGTCATTAATGTTCAGACACACATGATGATACTGGCACATCACCGGTCATTAATGTTCAGACACACATGATGATACTGGCACATCACCGGTCATTAATGTTCAGACACGCATGATGATACTGGCACGTCACCGGTCATTAATGTTCAGACACGCATGATGATACTGGCACGTCACCGGTCATTAATGTTCAGACAGGCATGATGATACTGGCACATCACCGGTCATTAATGTTCAGACACGCATGATGATACTGGCACATCACCGGTCATTAATGTTCAGACAGGCATGATGATACTGGCACGTCACCGGTCATTAATGTTCAGACAGGCATGATGATACTGGCACATCACCGGTCATTAATGTTCAGACAGGCATGATGATACTGGCACATCACTGGTCATTAATGTTCAGACACGCATGATGATACTGGCACATCACCGGTCATTAATGTTCAGACACACATGATGATACTGGCACATCACCGGTCATTAATGTTCAGACAGGCATGATGATACTGGCACATCACCGGTCATTAATGTTCAGACACGCATGATGATACTGGCACATCACCGGTCATTAATGTTCAGACACACATGATGATACTGGCACGTCACCGGTCATTAATGTTCAGACACACATGATGATACTGGCACATCATCGGTCATTAATGTTCAGACACGCATGACGATACTGGCACATCACCGGTCATTAATGTTCAGACACGCATGACGATACTGGCACATCACCGGTCATTAATGTTCAGACACACATGATGATACTGACACATCACCGGTCATTAATGTTCAGACACGCATGACGATACTGGCACATCACCGGTCATTAATGTTCAGACACGCATGACGATACTGGCACATCACCGGTCATTAATGTTCAGACAGGCATGATGATACTGGCACATCACCGGTCATTAATGTTCAGACAGGCATGATGATACTGGCACGTCACCGGTCATTAATGTTCAGACAGGCATGATGATACTGGCACGTCACCGGTCATTAATGTTCAGACAGGCATGATGATACTGGCACGTCACCGGTCATTAATGTTCAGACACGCATGATGATACTGACACATCACCGGTCATTAATGTTCAGACACACATGACGATACTGGCACATCACCGGTCATTAATGTTCAGACACACATGATGATACTGGCACATCACCGGTCATTAATGTTCAGACACGCATGATGATACTGGCACATCACCGGTCATTAATGTTCAGACACGCATGATGATACTGACACATCACCGGTCATTAATGTTCAGACAGGCATGATTATACTGGCACATCACCAGTCATTAATGTTCAGACACACATGACGATACTGGCACATCACCGGTCATTAATGTTCAGACACACATGATGATACTGGCACATCACCAGTCATTAATGTTCAGACACACATGACGATACTGGCACATCACCGGTCATTAATGTTCAGACACACATGATGATACTGGCACATCACCGGTCATTAATGTTCAGACACGCATGATGATACTGGCACGTCACCGGTCATTAATGTTCAGACAGGCATGATGATACTGACACATCACCGGTCATTAATGTTCAGACAGGCATGATGATACTGGCACATCACCGGTCATTAATGTTCAGACACGCATGATGATACTGGCACATCACCGGTCATTAATGTTCAGACACACATGATGATACTGGCCCGTCACCGGTCATTAATGTTCAGACACGCATGATGATACTGGCACATCACCGGTCATTAATGTTCAGACAGGCATGATGATACTGGCACATCATCGGTCATTAATGTTCAGACACGCATGATGATACTGACACATCACCGGTCATTAATGTTCAGACACACATGATGATACTGGCACATCACCGGTCATTAATGTTCAGACACGCATGATGATACTGGCACATCACCGGTCATTAATGTTCGGACACGCATGATGATACTGGCACATCACCGGTCATTAATGTTCAGACACGCATGATGATACTGGCACATCACCGGTCATTAATGTTCAGACACGCATGATGATACTGGCACATCACCGGTCATTAATGTTCAGACACGCATGATGATACTGGCACATCACCGGTCATTAATGTTCAGACACGCATGATGATACTGGCACATCACCGGTCATTAATGATCAGACAGGCATGATGATACTGGCACATCACCGGTTATTAATGTTCAGACAGGCATGATGATACTGGCACATCACCGGTCATTAATGTTCAGACACACATGATGATACTGGCACGTCACCGGTCATTAATGTTCAGACAGGCATGATGATACTGGCACATCACCGGTTATTAATGTTCAGACACGCATGATGATACTGGCACATCACCGGTCATTAATGTTCAGACACACATGATGATACTGGCCCGTCACCGGTCATTAATGTTCAGACACGCATGATGATACTGGCACATCACCGGTCATTAATGTTCAGACACACATGATGATACTGGCACATCACCGGTCATTAATGTTCAGACACGCATGATGATACTGGCACATCACCGGTCATTAATGTTCAGACACGCATGATGATACTGGCACATCATCGGTCATTAATGTTCAGACACACATGATGATACTGGCACGTCATCGGTCATTAATGTTCGGACACACATGATGATACTGGCACGTCACCGGTCATTAATGTTCAGACACACATGATGATACTGGCACGTCACCGGTCATTAATGTTCAGACAGGCATGATGATACTGGCCCGTCACCGGTCATTAATGTTCAGACACGCATGATGATACTGGCACATCACCGGTCATTAATGTTCAGACACACATGATGATACTGGCACATCACCGGTCATTAATGTTCAGACACACATGATGATACTGGCACGTCACCGGTCATTAATGTTCAGACAGGCATGATGATACTGGCCCGTCACCGGTCATTAATGTTCAGACACGCATGATGATACTGGCACATCACCGGTCATTAATGTTCAGACACACATGATGATACTGGCACGTCACCGGTCATTAATGTTCAGACACACATGATGATACTGGCATGTCATCGGTCATTAATGTTCAGACACACATGATGATACTGGCACATCACCGGTCATTAATGTTCAGACAGGCATGATGATACTGGCACATCACCGGTCATTAATGTTCAGACACACATGATGATACTGGCACATCACCGGTCATTAATGTTCAGACACACATGATGATACTGGCACATCACCGGTCATTAATGTTCAGACACACATGATGATACTGGCACATCACCGGTCATTAATGTTCAGACACACATGATGATACTGGCACATCACCGGTCATTAATGTTCAGACACGCATGATGATACTGACACATCACCGGTCATTAATGTTCAGACAGGCATGATGATACTGGCCCGTCACCGGTCATTAATGTTCAGACACGCATGATGATACTGGCACATCACCGGTCATTAATGTTCAGACACACATGATGATACTGGCACGTCACCGGTCATTAATGTTCAGACACGCATGATGATACTGGCACGTCACCGGTCATTAATGTTCGGACAGGCATGATGATACTGGCACATCACCGGTCATTAATGTTCAGACACGCATGATGATACTGGCACATCACCGGTCATTAATGATCAGACAGGCATGATGATACTGGCACATCACCGGTTATTAATGTTCAGACAGGCATGATGATACTGGCACATCACTGGTCATTAATGTTCAGACACACATGATGATACTGGCACGTCACCGGTCATTAATGTTCAGACAGGCATGATGATACTGGCACATCACCGGTCATTAATGTTCAGACACACATGATGATACTGGCACATCACCGGTCATTAATGTTCAGACACGCATGATGATACTGGCACATCACCGGTCATTAATGTTCAGACACACATGATTATACTGGCACATCACCGGTTATTAATGTTCAGACACGCATGATGATACTGGCACATCACCGGTCATTAATGTTCAGACACACATGATGATACTGGCCCGTCACCGGTCATTAATGTTCAGACACGCATGATGATACTGGCACATCACCGGTCATTAATGTTCAGACACACATGATGATACTGGCACATCACCGGTCATTAATGTTCAGACACGCATGATGATACTGGCACATCACCGGTCATTAATGTTCAGACAGGCATGATGATACTGGCACGTCATCGGTCATTAATGTTCGGACACACATGATGATACTGGCACGTCACCGGTCATTAATGTTCAGACACACATGATGATACTGGCACGTCACCGGTCATTAATGTTCAGACAGGCATGATGATACTGGCCCGTCACCGGTCATTAATGTTCAGACACGCATGATGATACTGGCACATCACCGGTCATTAATGTTCAGACACACATGATGATACTGGCACATCACCGGTCATTAATGTTCAGACACACATGATGATACTGGCACATCACCGGTCATTAATGTTCAGACAGGCATGATGATACTGGCACGTCACCGGTCATTAATGTTCAGACAGGCATGATGATACTGGCCCGTCACCGGTCATTAATGTTCAGACAGGCATGATGATACTGGCCCGTCACCGGTCATTAATGTTCAGACACGCATGATGATACTGGCACGTCACCGGTCATTAATGTTCAGACAGGCATGATGATACTGGCCCGTCACCGGTCATTAATGTTCAGACACGCATGATGATACTGGCACATCACCGGTCATTAATGTTCAGACACACATGATGATACTGGCACGTCACCGGTCATTAATGTTCAGACACACATGATGATACTGGCACATCACCGGTCATTAATGTTCGGACACGCATGATGATACTGGCACATCACCGGTCATTAATGTTCGGACACGCATGATGATACTGGCACGTCACCGGTCATTAATGTTCAGACACACATGATGATACTGGCACATCACCGGTCATTAATGTTCAGACACGCATGATGATACTGACACATCACCGGTCATTAATGTTCAGACAGGCATGATGATACTGGCCCGTCACCGGTCATTAATGTTCAGACACGCATGATGATACTGGCACATCACCGGTCATTAATGTTCAGACACACATGATGATACTGGCACGTCACCGGTCATTAATGTTCAGACACGCATGATGATACTGACACATCACCGGTCATTAATGTTCAGACACACATGATGATACTGGCACATCACCGGTCATTAATGTTCAGACACGCATGATGATACTGGCACATCACCGGTCATTAATGTTCAGACACGCATGATGATACTGACACATCACCCGTCATTAATGTTCAGACACACATGATGATACTGACACATCACCGGTCATTAATGTTCAGACACACATGATGATACTGGCACATCACCGGTCATTAATGTTCAGACACGCATGATGATACTGGCACATCACCGGTCATTAATGTTCAGACACACATGATGATACTGACACATCACCGGTCATTAATGTTCAGACACGCATGATGATACTGGCACATCACCGGTCATTAATGTTCAGACACGCATGATGATACTGGCACATCACCGGTCATTAATGTTCAGACACGCATGATGATACTGACACGTCACCGGTCATTAATGTTCAGACAGGCATGATGATACTGGCACGTCACCGGTCATTAATGTTCGGACACACATGATGATACTGGCACATCATCGGTCATTAATGTTCAGACACGCATGATGATACTGGCACGTCACCGGTCATTAATGTTCGGACAGGCATGATGATACTGGCACGTCATCGGTCATTAATGTTCGGACACACATGATGATACTGGCACGTCACCGGTCATTAATGTTCGGACAGGCATGATGATACTGGCACGTCATCGGTCATTAATGTTGATGATACTGGCACGTCATTGGCCATTAATGTTTGGACACTCGTGATGATACTGGCACGTCATTAATGTTCAGACACCTATGACGATATTGGCACGTCATTGGGTATTAATGTTCAGACACACGTGACGATACTGGCATGTCACCGGTCATTAATGTTCAGATACGCAAGACGATACTGGCACGTCATTGGTCACTAAAGGGTTAATGGCCAGCGGGGGGGAGATAACATTCCAACTGATTTCACTGGGACACCAAGAATGCTATTGGTGAAGCATTGAGACCAGCCTAGCATTCAAGGGGTTAAAAGCTCCTTTTTTAATACATGTCAAGCATTCAAGGGGTTAAAACCCAAATTGAAATTTCCCATTGGTGCAGCTAGCTCCAGTTCTATTTATTAAATCATCCTCAAAGTTTTAAAGGGGAAGTAACTCTTAGTAACTCTTAATAATAACTCCCATCCTTAACTTAACATGGCCAAAAATCCTAATGGCTCCAATGAATTCAGTCCTTGGTTAAAGGGATAGTTGTGTTTCACAATAAAAGCAGGTTCAATTAATATTCATAGTATTTGTGCCATGGAGAGTGTTATATCAATACTGTCAGAGTTGTAGTACAAGAGTAATTGAATGATAAAGTATCCCCATCCCATCCCTTTTACTGATGTAACACTGCTCACCTCAGATGTGGAATGTGGTCTCTTGACCGGACAGATCACAGCAAGGGACAATCTTCTTACTGTGATCATGAGGAAATCCCTGCCCCCCTTGACAGGTTTTTCAGGTTTTTCCTTATGATCACTGAAGATTGTTCCTCTCTGTGATCCATCCAGACAGTCTTGCTGCTCTGAGGTGAGCAGTGTTACATCAGTAAAAGGGTAGGGAGGGGGATTCTTTATCATTCAATTACTCTTGTACTACAACACTCACAGTAATGAAATAACACTCTCCATGGTTCAAATACTATGAAGATTAATTGGAGCTGCTTTTATTGTGAATTTATTACTATCCCTTTATAGAGACCTCTGTAGCAATCAGTGTTGTTAAAAGTCATTTAAATTACTTGGATCTTTTGGAAATGTTTATTTCTCACCTATTATGCAGTTGATGTGCCCCAATTTCTTTAGCACACTAGCCACCATATTTTCAATAAAAACATTTTATAGTGAAAATAAAAAGAAATACCAGATTTGTGCAGTACTTGTTGATATGAATAAAATAATACACATTAAATATGTACATGCCTGCCATTCTTCTTTAGGGTTGCCACCTTTTCTTCAAAAAAATACCGGCCATGGTATTCTCTCCATAGACTGAACGTTGGACAGAAGCCAATTTTTTACCGGCTTGCCGGTAAAATACCGGGTGGGTGGCAACCCTATTCTTCTTGTGTGCACATGAACACATACATACACTATGTAATTATCTCACCACAGACCATTTCTCATACATACACCAGAGCATTCACACATACTGTACATATACCAGTATATACACACACACACACATACTGTACATGTACCAGTATATACACACACACACACACATACTGTACATGTACCAGTATATACACACACACACATACTGTACATGTACCAGTATATACACACACACACACACACACACACATACTGTACATGTACCAGTATATACACACACACACATACTGTACATGTACCAGTATATACACACACACACACATACTGTACATGTACCAGTATATACACACACACACACACACACATACTGTACATGTACCAGTATATACACACACATACTGTACATGTACCAGTATATACACACACACACATACTGTACATGTACCAGTATATACACACACACACACACACATACTGTACATGTACCAGTATATACACACACACACACACACACACACACACATACTGTACATGTACCAGTATATACACACACACACATACTGTACATGTACCAGTATATACACACACACACATACTGTACATGTACCAGTATATACACACACACACACATACTGTACATGTACCAGTATATACACACACACACATACTGTACATGTACCAGTATATACACACACACACACATACTGTACATGTACCAGTATATACACACACACACACACACACATACTGTACATGTACCCAGTGGTGTCCGTAGACATTTTTCCAGGGGGGGGCAAAGCCATAATATGACCCCCAGGCCAGCCCATCTAGCCCCTTTATTTATATGGAGTGGGGTAATTGTAGGGGGGGGCAAGTGCCCCCCTTGCCCCCCCCCCTCCGGACGCCCATGCATGTACCAGTATATACACACACACACACATACTGTACATGTACCAGTATATACACACACACACGTGGGGAAGATACTGAAATACATTTCAAAGAAATTAGCTAAAATGCTCAAGGCAGATTATGGTTTTAAAAATTATTGCAAATTAATGTATAGAGAGATTTATCACAACCAAAAACATCACTGCAATCTGTTATTGAAATCAACTTCAAATGTAACAGATACTGTATCAGTGTACAAGTTTTACCTCCCCAACCCTTAGTAAATATGAGGTAATGGATATACTTTAAGTGTGAACATTTAAATAGCTTCACACTTGCAGAAGATATTACATATTTTTGGCACACACACTGAATTCACTACTAAGTAAGTGAAAATGTTTACAATTCAAAAGAGATGAACATATTAAGGATTAGAGTGGTCTGTATAGTGTTAAAGGAGCAGTAAACTTTTTTATGAAAACACATATTTTATAGAACATTTTCTGCTGAATAAAACAAGGTCACTCCCATCTCTGTCAGATGTTTTATTCAAAATTTATATCAGTTTAAATAACCAGGAAGTGAATTTACTGTGTTTACTATCTGATAAATCTAACTGACAGGAAATGAATTTACTGTGTTTACTTCCTGATAGTTCTAACTGACAGGAAGTGAATTTACTGTGTTTACTTCCTGATAGTTCTAACTGACAGGAAGTGACTTTACTGTGTTTACTTCCTGATAGTTCTGACAAGAAGTGACTCAGCAGTTTCAATCACATTCTATGGAGAACTGTAAGTCACTGACTTTCCTCTCCATTAGAATCTAACAGGAAATCTAATTAGAATTTGACCACTAGAGGGCACTGCTAATGTAAAAAAACATGGGTTTAAACTGTAATAACTCTGGAAATATAAATCTGTCGGCAGTGGGAGTACTCTTATTTTACTCAATAGGAAAATCCCTACAATATATATATTTTCATAAAAAAAGTTTACTGCTCCTTTAAATAAAATTCAATGGATTTATATAATCAACCCCATACCAGACAATCAGCCTTTGTTTCAGACTCTCTATAGACAAAAATAGAGTCACTGTACTTTGCCTACCTATGAATGGGATCCTTTGCACCCTCCACACCCCACACTCATGGTTTAAAGATGACTTGTCAACTTCGGGGAGTCATGTGAGTGCTAGCGCAAGATGTGCTGATTCATTATTATTCTCTGCCCATTATGATGGTACCCTGTCTGCTTGCCCTTTCTAATCGTAATCTTGGAGGGCCCTTATATCTCTTATACTGCTGTGGGCACAACTCACAGATGAGCAGCATGAACCATAATAAAATATAATAGCACGCACATTATACAAGCTCCCAAGTGTGGTGGGGCCTTCACCGAACTGTGGGGACCTCCGCTTTGCCTGATGGGCCCTTATCAGTGGTGGGTCCTCAGTCCATGACCGAGTGCCTGGCGGGTCAGTCCTCCCCCCATGATTAGATAGAGAGCACAGGCCTGGATTTCCCAATAAGCACAGTAGGGAAGTGCCTAGAACGCCACATTTGGGGGGACAACTGTGCTGGCCACACTGGGGGTGTGGCCATGGGTGGAGCTATGGGCACCTGGGAAGTATATCTGGACCTGACTGAGTACGCAGCCTCTGTACAAGGTACATCAGTAAGAGAGGACAGGAATGTGGGTTTAACATGCACAACCTGCAGTTGCTTCCCCAATGTCAGTGGGAAAGGTTCTATTTTTATAGTGCTAGTCCACATATTTGCATGTCTCTTATCATGTTTCTTTTGCACTTGCATCTAGCATTTAATACAACTTCACAAAGCATTGAAGACCTCCCTGGAATCCAAGGCATTTAAAAGGCAGACTTAACCCAGTGGGAATGCCTATGATAAGTTTTAGTACATCAGACTCAGTATTTGTTACTGAGCCATATCCATACGCAATACCTCTACCCTTACCTGCCTGCATCTCCGACCACAGCTCTCCCATCCCAGTCTCCACTAGAAATGTCCGGCTGTGGCGAGATCTGCGGAGCTGCTCTCTCGCTGGAAAATAAGACGGAGATATAAAAGGTTTATTCACTGTAATAATTCAGGTAATAATCAATATAAAAGGAGGCTAACTGGTCTCCTGTACAGGTGTTTATCAGAAAAGGTATAGCTCGCTTTCCTACTACCTGTATAAAATAAATGTGTACGTACAGGTGACTATACATAGTGCCACTGCCTTCATACGAGCACAAGATATTAAGCGAGAGTAAAAATGTTGCTGGCATGAAAAGGGCGACATGAGAATCTCGCCCACATAAAAAGGGCGAGATTCTCATGTAGGGGACTTAAGCGTCGCTCAGCCACAGCGAGTAGAGGGAAGAGATTTCCCACCCTGCACCCAGGACACACCAAGCCCGGCACTCTACAGCTACCACCCATCCAGCCCAGCACTCTACAACTACCACCCATCAAGCCCAGCACTCTACAGCTACCACCCATCAAGCCCAGCACTCTACAGCTACCACCCATCAAGCTCAGCAATCTACAGCTACCACCCATCAAGCCCAGCACTCTACAACTACCACCCATAAAGCCCGGCACTCTACAGCTACAACCCATCAAGTCCACCACTCTACAGCTACCACCCATCAAGCTCAGCACTCTACAACTACCACCCATCAAGCCCAGCACTCTACAGCTACCACCCATCAAGCTCAGCACTCTACTGCTACCACCCATCAAGCCCAGCACTCTACAGCTACCACCCATCAAGCCCAGCACTCTACAACTACCACCCATCAAGCTCAGCACTCTACAACTACCACCCATCAAGCTCAGCACTCTACTGCTACCACCCATCAAGCCCAGCACTCTACAGCTACCACCCATCAAGCCCAGCACTCTATAGCTACCACCCATCAAGCCCAGCAGTCTACAGATACCACCCATCAAGCCCAGCACTCTACAGCTACCACCCATCAAGCTCAGCACTCTACTGCTACCACCCATCAAGCCCAGCACTCTACAGCTACCACCCATCAAGCCTAGCACTCTACAACTACCACCCATCAAGCCCAGCACTCTATAGCTACCACCCATCAAGCCCAGCACTCTACAGCTACCACCCATCAAGCCCAGCACTCTATAGCTACCACCCATCAAGCCCAGCAGTCTACAGATACCACCCATCAAGCCTAGCACTCTACAACTACCACCCATCAAGCCCAGCACTCTACAGCTACCACCCATCAAGCCCAGCAGTCTATAGCTACCACCCATCAAGCCCAGCAGTCTACAGCTACAACCCATCAAGCCCAGCACTCTACAGCTACCACCCATCAAGCCCAGCAGTCTACAGCTACCACCCATCAAGCCCAGCAGTCTACAGTTACCACCCATCAAGCCCAGCAGTCTACAGCTACCACCCATCAAGCCCACCACTCTACAGCTACCACCCATCAAGCCCAGCACTCTACAGCTACCACCCATCAAGCCCAGCAGTCTACAACTACCACCCATCAAGCCCAGCACTCTACAGCTACCACCAATCAAGCCCAGCAGTCTACAGCTACCACCCATCAAGCCCACCACTCTACAGCTACCACCCATCAAGCACAGCACTCTACAGCTACCACCCATCAAGCTCAGCACTCTACAACCAGCAGGAGTATGGAGAGTGCACCGAGAGGTGTGTGACAGAGCAGGAGTAGTTAAATAAGAGTGTGGAGCCGATGTCTGGCATGCATAGAGCCATGCTGGAGCTGGGCTGAGCTCTGCTCTGGACCTCTCTCCCCTTTTCTTTATGGGAGGCTGTCGGGGTAAAGGTGCATGGAGATGATTGAATGGCTGTCCAATTGGACAAGATGTGAACAGTTTACAGGTCTTTTGTGTGTAGCAATGGTACCAACAGCCTTTATTTTTTCCAAATAAAAAAAAAAAATGATTAACTCTAAGGATTGCACTTTTTTTACCTTGTCTGAAGCTGGAGTCGATGCTCCGGTCAGAAGGGAATCCATTGAAAAAAGCCTTGCTGCTCAGATCAATCAGCTGATGGAGCCTGAGCTTACGGCAGTATATTGAGGCAGCTTCTGGTTCCAGGGCGATCAAGAGCTGTTCGGGGTTTTCTGGAGAAACCAAACCAGCCTAGAAGCAGTAAATAAGATAGGACCAAAGTTTCAAAATCAGTGTAAAATGTGTATAAAAAGCAGAAACAGATTGCTCCATTAGGTACAAGAGATAATAGTCTAGCGTGCCATAGGTTGATGTTCTGGCTACGCCCACGTTCTAATTTGTGGGTGTGGCCAAAGCAATTCCAACTTCTTTTTTTCAGATATCCGTCGGCTGCTAAAGGGGTCCAAATTCCAATGTATTGCTTTACTTAGAAGATATTGTTAGTATTTACAGGTTAAGACCTTTTTTGGACTTGTATTTTAGGATACATTTTTTTACTTGCTTGAATAAATAGGGGTGGGGTCTTATAAGGAGCATGGTGTTTACAAGGGTGGAACTAAGGGATTCTAGGGTTCCCTGTCTAGAAGCTTCTTAAATGTAAATCTGGCACTGACAAAACACCATCATAAACCCTCTATGGTGTTACACTACAACCTGAGAACTGTAGTCCAACAAAAGCTCTAGGACCTCATATTGTCCAGTTCTGTGATAGTAAGACACAATCATGTATAATATTAATAACACAACTAGAAACCTAAATTACTTGGTTCCTCAAAATAAATCATTGATTAGTTCTGAATATCATGTTCACAGAAATGGATATGATTCTTTGTTCCTGGTCTCTTCCCACTGACATTTTACTTTATTCAAAAAGATACCTTAGTGGGAGGAGATTGGGCGACTGGAGTCTGGCACCAGGGAATCATGTCTACCTACGTGGACATGATAACAACTAGGAATACTTTAAGATTGTTCCTGGGGAACAAATTCATGTATAATTTATTCATAATGACCATTAATGTTTTCTATCCAAGTTGAAGGGGAACTTTCACCCCGCAATAACTTAATGTTCACTTACTGCTCACCTGGCGACTAGCTGCTTAGTAGCGCTAGTCGCCAGAAATCTTACCCGGTTCTTCAGATATCGGCGTTTTACAGGAGCAGGAAGCACGGACGTCTATTCACAGTGACGTCCGTGCGCCTGCGCTGTCAGTCCCTTGTGCACCATACGGTGCAAAAGGGACTGACAACGCAGGCGCACGGACGTCACTGTGAAGAGACGTCCGTGCTTCCTGCGCCTGTAAAATGCCGATATCTGAAGAACCGGGTAAGATTTCTGGCGACTAGCGCTACTAAGCAGCTAGTCGCCAGGTGAGCAGTAAGTGAACATTAAGTTATTGCAGGGTGAAAGTTCCCCTTTAAAGGGATAGTAATACTATCATGTTGTAGCCCTTAAAAATCTGAATTAAACGAGATCAGCGGCATCTCTCAAACCTTTATGGTTTGACAGGTATCCGCATTCAAAGTTCCCTCTCCTTCTCTCTCCCCTGACGTCAGCGTTCTAGCTGACAGCAGGGGAATCCGGTCCGTGAGCAAGTGGCGGCTCTGCATCAGAGATGAGATCGCATTATAGAAACAGAAATCCTTCATTGAAATGGTCTACGTGTGCTTGGTTTGTGCTTGGTTTGCAAGCACACGTAAAAGACCATTTCAGTGAAGGATTTCTGTTTCTATAACTCAATCTCGCTAATGCTGCAGAGCCGCCGCCGGTACCGGGACCGGATTCCCCTGCTGTCAGCTATAAAGCTGACATTAGAGGAGAGGGAACTTTGAATGTGGATATCTCTTAAACCATAAAGGTTTGAGAGATGCCGCTGGTCGCGTTTAATTCAGATTTTTAAGGACTACAACATGGGAGATAGTAAAAATGAAGTATTACTATCCCTTTAAAAGATCATTACATTTGTACTATGAAAACAAGTCATACATTTTAGTACAACAATGGTACTCCTACTATGGGAGATGATTTATTCAAAGGTTATCAGATCAGATCAATTGCCACATATGGTAAATCTGTTACCATTACCATTACATTCTATGGAGAACTGTCGCAACTGTAGTCAGTGACTCACCTCTCCCATAGACTGTAACATAATAACTGCCATGTGCTAGAGCTGTTATTATCACATTCTATATAAAACTGTAGTCCGTGACTCACCTCTCCCATAGAATGTAATATAACTGTCATGTGCTAGAGCTATTACTATCACATTCTATATAGATCTGTAGTCAGTGACTCACCTCTCCCATAGAATGTAACATAATAACTGTCATGTACTAGAGCTGTTACTATCACATTCTATATAGAACTGTAGTCAGTGACTCACCTCTTCCATAGAGTGTAACATAATAACTGTCATGTACTAGAACTGTTACTATCACATTCTATATAGAACTGTAGTCAGTGACTCACCTCTCCCATAGAATGTAACATAATAACTGTCATGTACTAGATCTGTTATATCACATTCTATATAGAACTGTAGTCAGTGACTCACCTCTCCCATAGAATGTAACATAATAACTGTCATGTACTAGATCTGTTATATCACATTCTATATAGAACTGTAGTCAGTAACTCACCTCTCCCATAGAATGTAACATAATAACTGTCATGTGCTAGAGCTGTTACTATCACATTCTATATAGAACTGTAGTCAGTGACTCACCTCTCCCATAGAATGTAACATAATAACTGCCATGTGCTAGAGCTGTTATTATCACATTCTATATAAAACTGTAGTCCGTGACTCACCTCTCCCATAGAATGTAATATAACTGTCATGTGCTAGAGCTATTACTATCACATTCTATATAGATCTGTAGTCAGTGACTCACCTCTCCCATAGAATGTAACATAATAACTGTCATGTACTAGAGCTGTTACTATCACATTCTATATAGAACTGTAGTCAGTGACTCACCTCTTCCATAGAGTGTAACATAATAACTGTCATGTACTAGAACTGTTACTATCACATTCTATATAGAACTGTAGTCAGTGACTCACCTCTCCCATAGAATGTAACATAATAACTGTCATGTACTAGATCTGTTATATCACATTCTATATAGAACTGTAGTCAGTGACTCACCTCTCCTATAGAATGTAACATAGTAACTGTTGCTCGTTTCTTACATCCCCCTTAGAAAGCAAAAGAATAACTGTCTGGAAACCAGGTGACACTGTTAATGCACGAAAAAAAAAAAAAAAAAAAAAAAGGTTTAACACTTTGAGTGCCAGAGGGGTGTCCAATGCATTACAAAGCAATACTTTGAATACCCTTCTGGCATTCATAGTGTTAACCCCTTAAGGATCAGGCAGACAAGAGGACCAGATCAATTTTACCCTTTTTAGTGTGTATGATCAGCCATATTCCCCTCTAATTCCTTAGTAGAAGACACATCAGTTATAGAGGACACGTAGCGCTTCCTTCCAGTGCTGTATTTATGGGTATAAACCATTGTATACTTGTTTTTTATATAACATAGAAAGTAGAAAACATTTGGGAGGAAAATACATTTTTGTATGGTTTCCTGTGATGTTTTTTGCATTTTATCAGGAACTGAATAAATAGAATAAAATATCATCCACACCTCCCAAATATCACTTTTTTAGGGTGGTACTGTCGCTCTGACACAAAAATCCCCATTTCCCTCTGCAGTCAGTTACAGCCTCCCCTCAATGACTGCAGAACAATCTGAGGTGAGCTGAGATAATTAGATCCATGACATGCCAAGTACATCACTGGCCCTTATAGGACCAAATACTGTGATTGTCCTGGGACGTCCCTGCATGTTAAAGGGTTACACTGTAATAATTTTGGTAAGATGCATGTCCCAGCAGTGGGACGCTAGTTTTGCTAAGCAGGAATTGCCCTGGTAAATATAATACAATCTTACCACTATTTTAAAGGGATAATAATGTTTCACAATAAAAGCAGCTCCAATTAATTTTCACAGTATTTGGGCCGTGCAGAGTGTTATTTCAGTACCGTCAGAGTTGTAGTACAAGAGTAATTGAATGATAAAGTATCCCCCTCTCTTTTACCTAGTGTAAGTCACCTCCCCTCAGATGTGGAATCTGGTCACATGACCGGACAGGTCACCACAAGGAACAATCTTCTTACTGTGATCATAAGGGAAAACCCTGCCCCCTTTGACAGGTTTTTCCTTATGTTCACTGAAGATTGTCCCTGTGATCCATCCGGACAGTCTTGCTGCTCTGAGGTGACCAGTGTTACAACAGTTAAAGAGGCGGGAGGGGGATACTTTATCATTCAATTACTCTTGTACTACAACTCTGACAGTATTGATATAACACTCTCCATGGCCCAAATACTATGAAGATTAAGCTGCTTTTATTGTGAAACATTACTATCCCTTTAAGGTGAATGTGGGTATTTTTATGGCATCTCAGTGTTCCTTCAAGCCTTTAGGAAGTCACCATCTCCCTTGCTGAAACACAATGCTCTAAGTTCATGCTTTGGTTCAATACAATTTCTAAACATGCTTTTATTCCGAAGAGTTTGTCAACGTCTTACCAGGTAAGCTGCCTCTCGCATGAACTGCTTGGCTGGCTGTTTCCAGATAGCGGGCACCGTTATGACCCATCTTACTGCCTGTTTTTCATTTAGCGCTGGACACTGGTCTTTGAGTTCCTTTTCAAAAGACAGACACGTGAGTTACAGGGAGCTGAGCCACAGTAATCATCAGTAAAAGACAGACACGTGAGTTACAGGCGGCTGAGCCACAGTAATCATCAGTAAAAGACAGACACGTGAGTTACAGGCGGCTGAGCCACAGTAATCATTAGTAAAAGACAGACACGTGAGTTACAGGCGGCTGAGCCGTAGTAATCATCAGTAAAAGACAGACACGTGAGTTACAGGTGGCTGATCCACAGTAATCATCAGTAAAAGACAGACACGTGAGTTACAGGCGGCTGAGCCATAGTAATCATCAGTAAAAGACAGACACGTGAGTTACAGGCGGCTGAGCCATAGTAATCATCAGTAAAAGACAGACACGTGAGTTACAGGTGGCTGATCCACAGTAATCATCAGTAAAAGACAGACACGTGAGTTACAGGCGGCTGAGCCACAGCAATCATCAGTAAAAGACAGACACGTGAGTTACAGGCGGCTGAGCCATAGTAATCATCAGTAAAAGACAGACACGTGTGTTACAGGCAGCTGAGCCATAGTAATCATCAGTAAAAGACAGACACGTGTGTTACAGGTGGCTGATCCACAGTAATCATCAGTAAAAGACAGACACGTGAGTTACAGGCGGCTGAGCCACAGCAATCATCAGTAAAAGACAGACACGTGAGTTACAGGCGGCTGAGCCATAGTAATCATCAGTAAAAGACAGACACGTGAGTTACAGGTGGCTGATCCACAGTAATCATCAGTAAAAGACAGACACGTGTGTTACAGGTGGCTGAGCCATAGTAATCATCAGTAAAAGACAGACACGTGAGTTACAGGCAGCTGAGCCACAGTAATCATCAGTAAAAGACAGATACGTGAGCTACAGGCAGTTGAGCCACAGTAATCATCAGTAAAAGACAGACACGTGAGTTACAGGCGGCTGAGCCACAGTAATCATCAGTAAAAGACAGACACGTGAGTTACAGGCGGCTGAGCCACAGTAATCATCATTAAAAGACAGGCACAGGAGTTACAGGCGGCTGAGCCATAGTAATCATCAGTAAAAGACAGGCACAGGAGTTACAGGTGGCTGAGCCATAGTAATCATCAGTAAAAGACAGACACGTGAGTTACAGGCAGCTGAGCAACAGCAATCATCAGTAAAAGACAGACACATGAGTTACAGGCGGCTGAGCCACAGTAATCCACAGTAAAAGACAGACATGTGAGTTACAGGCAGCTGAGCCACAGTAATCATCAGTAAAAGACAGACACGTGAGTTACAGGCGACTGAGCCACAGTAATCATCATTAAAAGACAGGCACAGGAGTTACAGGCGGCTGAGCCATAGTAATCATCAGTAAAAGACAGACACGTGAGTTACAGGCGGCTGAGCCACAGTAATCATCATTAAAAGACAGGCACAGGAGTTACAGGCGGCTGAGCCATAGTAATCATCAGTAAAAGACAGACACGTGAGTTACAGGCAGCTGAGCCACAGTAATCATCAGTAAAAGACAGATACGTGAGCTACAGGCAGTTGAGCCACAGTAATCATCAGTAAAAGACAGACACGTGAGTTACAGGCGGCTGAGCCACAGTAATCATCAGTAAAAGACAGACACGTGAGTTACAGGCGGCTGAGCCACAGTAATCATCATTAAAAGACAGGCACAGGAGTTACAGGCGGCTGAGCCATAGTAATCATCAGTAAAAGACAGGCACAGGAGTTACAGGTGGCTGAGCCATAGTAATCATCAGTAAAAGACAGACACGTGAGTTACAGGCAGCTGAGCCACAGCAATTATCAGTAAAAGACAGACACATGAGTTACAGGCGGCTGAGCCACAGTAATCCACAGTAAAAGACAGACATGTGAGTTACAGGCAGCTGAGCCACAGTAATCATCAGTAAAAGACAGACACGTGAGTTACAGGTGACTGAGCCACAGTAATCATCATTAAAAGACAGGCACAGGAGTTACAGGCGGCTGAGCCATAGTAATCATCAGTAAAAGACAGACACGTGAGTTACAGGCGGCTGAGCCACAGTAATCATCATTAAAAGACAGGCACAGGAGTTACAGACGGCTGAGCCATAGTAATCATCAGTAAAAGACAGGCACGTGAGTTACAGGTGGCTGAGCCATAGTAATCCACAGTAAAAGACAGACATGTGAGTTACAGGCGGCTGAGCCACAGTAATCATCAGTAAAAGACAGGCACAGGAGTTACAGGCGGCTGAGCCACAGCAATCATCAGTAAAAGACAGACACATGAGTTACAGGCGGCTGAGCCACTGTAATCATCAGTAAAAGACAGGCACGTGAGTTACAGGCGGCTGAGCCACAGTAATCATCAGTAAAAGACAGACACATGAGTTACAGGCGGCTGAGCCACTGTAATCATCACTAAAAGACAGGCACGTGAGTTACAGGCGGCTGAGCCACAGCAATCATCAGTAAAAGACAGACACATGAGTTACAGGCGGCTGAGCCACAGTAATCATCAGTAAAAGACAGACACATGAGTTACAGGTGGCTGAGCCACAGCAATCATCAGTAAAAGACAGGCACGTGAGTTACAGGCAGCTGAGCCACAGTAATCATCAGTAAAAGACAGACACGTGAGTTAAAGGCGGCTGAGCCACAGTAATCATCAGTAAAAGACAGACGCGTGAGTTACAGGTGGCTGAGCCACAGCAATCATCAGTCTACATGATTAGATGTTGTCGTCCTCAAAGCAGCAATCAGGGAGGACAAACTGAGAGGGTTCTGCACAAAGAGGAATTGGAGTTATTTGGGGGTCAAAACAACTGCTCCATAGTGGGCACATAAAAATGTCACCTTGAATACTAGGGAGTCTCCAACACATTCTGAATTTTTAATCATCCCCCCCCTCCAGAGCAGTTGGTTTGCTCCAGAATTCCTTATATTTTCTTATAACATAGTGACACAGTAACATAGTGACACAGTACTGTAGTAACATAGTAACATACTGACATAGTGACACAGTAATGTAGTAACATAGTGACACAGTAATGTAGTAACATAGTAACACAGTGACACAGTGATATAGTAACATAGTGACATAGTGACACAGTACTGTAGTAACATAGTGACACAGTAATGTACTAACATAGTGACAGTGACACAGTAATATAGTAACAGTGACATAGTAACGAAGTGATATGGTAATATAGTGACATAATAACATAGTGACATAGTGATATAGTAACATAGTGACACAGTAATGTAGTGACAGTGACACAGTAATGTACTAACATAGTGACAGTGACACAGTAATATAGTAACGGTGACATAGTAACAAAGTGATATGGTAATATAGTGACATATAACAGTGACATAGTGACATAGTAACAGTGACACAGTAATGTAGTAACATAGTGACACAGTAATGTAGTAACATAGTAACATAGTGATACAGTAATGTAGTAACATAGTGACACAGTAATGTAGTAACATCGTAACATAGTGACACAGTGACACAGTAATGTAGTAACATAGTAACACAGTGACACAGTAATGTAGTGACATAGTGACACAGTAATGTACTAACATAGTGACAGTGACACAGTAATATAGTAACAGTGACATAGTAACAAAGTGATATGGTAATATAGTGACATAATAACAGTGACATAGTGACATAGTAACAGTGACACAGTAATGTAGTAACATAGTAACATAGTGACACAGTAATGTAGTAACATAGTGACACAGTAATATAGTAACCTAGTGACACAGTAATGTAGTAACCTAGTGACACAGTAATGTAGTAACATAGTGACACAGTAATATAGTAACCTAGTGACACAGTAATGTAGTAACATAGTGACACAGTAATGTAGTAACATCGTAACATAGTGACACAGTGACACATTAATGTAGTAACATAGTGACACAGTGACACAGTAATGTAGTGACATAGTGACACAATAATGTACTAACATAGTGACAGTGACACAGTAATATAGTAAAAGTGACATAGTAACAAAGTGATATGGTAATATAGTGACATAATAACAGTAACATAGTGACATAGTAACATAGTGACATAATAACAAAGTGACCTTGTAATATAGTGACAGAAAAACATAGTGACATAGTAACATAGTGACACAGTAACAAAGTGACATAGTAATATAGTGACATAATAACATAGTGATATAGTGGAGGCAATTATAGTCAAGTTGATACCGTTATTGGCTAACTAAGCAGATTTAGGATGCAAGCTATCAAGACCTCTCAGGTCTCTTCCTCAAGCATGTTATACAGATAAATCTGAAAACATGTCTCTTAAATACAAGTACACATTTTATTGTTTAGAATGGATAAAATCAGCTCAGTCCAGACCCAGTTTCTTTGATCATCAAATAGTAAAGGAGTGTGATGTAAATTGCAGTCATCCTCTGGAAGTGTCAAAGGTATTTACATTTCCAGTGAGACTCTATTGTAAAGGCTAATCCACAATGTAACAATGTGACAGGAATTCCCTATCCTTGTTAAGGCCATTAACGGGAGCATTAATTTAACCTCCCACATTTTTCTGTCCCTCTGAGCGCGAAACAGTCTCATCAGTATAGTTTAATGTCCCTGACACTGTGTCCATTTTGGCATAAATGTTCTCCCGCTGTTGTTTCTGTCTTTTTGTTGTTAACACTGGATCTGTGGGAATTAAAGCTTTTACGTAGAGGCCGGCCTGTTTCACCAGCATAGAGAGCTGTTGGCCATTTTGCACACATGATGAGGTAGATTGCATTGGATGATTTGCAGGTGAATGTACCATTGAACTTATGGTGTAACTTGGAGCTTGGTATGGGTATCCTCTCTGTGGTGTAAATGTGTGCACAGGTTTCATACCTCCTTTGTAGGCAGGTATTTTTATTCATGGCACTCCTTGTCATCAGTTGTTTTAAAGGACCAGTAAACTTTTTTTATGAAAAAATATATATTATTGAGTAAAATAAGGGTACTCCCACTGCCGAGAGATTTATATTTCCAGAGTTATTACAGTTTAAACCCATGTTTTTTTACATTAGCAGTGCTCTCTAGTGGTCAAATTCTAATTAGATTTTCTGTTAGTTTCTAATGGAGAGGAAAGTCAGAAAAGTCAGAGACATACAGTTCTCCATAGAATGTGATAGAAACTGCTGAGTCACTTCCTGTCCGTTAGAACTATCAGGAAGTAAACACAGTAAATTCACTTCCTGTCATTTAGAACTATCAGGAAGTAAACACAGTAAAGTCACTTCCTGGTTATTTAACCTTCCTTTAACTTGTGATGCTGTCTGAAGCAGAGTAAGGGAGACTGTGGGAATATATTCTTGTCTTTCGTCCAAATGTAATATAGTTTGTAGTTCTCTTAATATTTTGCGTAGAACTTCGACTTGGGGGTGTTAAGTGACCACCAGTGGCACCCAGTTTATCTTATGCTGTTCTTTGCCCCTCAACAGGTTTTTTCTTGATATGTGGGTAGTTTTCTGAGTATCAATAATCCTGGCACTGTAGCCCTGTTATATAAAGTCTCCTCTGAGTTTCTGGAGGTGCTTGTCACGGTCCGCCATGTCAGAACAGGTGTGGTTGTATCTGATGGCCTAGCTATTTACGATGATTTTTGAAACACAACTTCTATAAGAAATAAATTGATTCTACCAATAACCTTGGTTTGATGAACAGATGGTTCACAAAAGAAACTAAGGACTTCTTATTCAACAACATCTTATTGTTCCTGTAATGTACATCATTCCTAAAATCCATACATCTCTTGATAACCTCCCTGGGAGACCTATCATTTCTGCTAGATGCTCCTTGTGTCAACTCCTCTCAGAGTATGTAGACTTCTTCCTTCAAGCCTACACTCAAAAGATTAATAGCTATATTCGTGATTCTAGTGATATAATTTGTAAGCTCCCAGATGCTGCTAGTGATGACACGCTATTAGTCACTCTAGATGTTTCCAGCCTTTACACTAACATTTCACATTTGTTAGGTAAAGAGGCTGTTAGAACTGTACTTACTTCTGAGTCAACGTATGAGGGACCACCAGTAGATTATAAGTTTTTGTTAATTGACATCATACTACATAAGAATTACTTTAAATTTGAGAATACCTACTTTTGGCACACCCATGGAACTGCTATGGGGTTATGGGATCAAACATGTCTCCCTTATAAGCCAACATCTTTATGGACTACTACGAGAAATTTCACATATTTTATAATACAAACTTTTGTGCTAACATCACTTTTACAAAAGGTTTATTGATGGCATCTTCTTACTGTGGACTTGTGGGGAGGTGACATTGAGGCAGTTTGTAAACTTAACAATATTGATTCTACCATTTGTTTTACTCTTAACTTTGACAGCAAACAAATTCATTTTCTTTATATGATCATTTATCTACTTAATTTGTCACTTAAAACAAAGATTTTTACTGAAAGTACTGAGAGAAATACACTTCTACACATTGAAATTCACCATCTAGTTGCATTGAAACCTGGCCTACCATTTTTCCAAATGATTAGGGTCATGTGAACCACAACTAACACCAACATACGCAATGAAAGCTCATGTAAAATGGGTTAGAGATTCACACAATGTGGATAGGCTCCAAATCTTGTTAAAGAATCAAAAGGGGGCTAAAACAACTGATGCTGCCTAAATCCACAGAAGAACTGTGGTTAGTTCCCCAAGACTTCTGGAACAACCTACTTGCCGAGTTCCTTAACAAACTGTGTGCAATTGTACCTAGAGGAACTGATGCTGTTTTGAAGGCAAATATTGATTTGATTTAGATTTTTCTTCTGTTCGCTCACTATCATTTTGTTAATTGATAAATATAAACTATTAACATGTGTATTTTTGAAAATATTCTTAATTTACAGCATTTTTTTACACCTGCATAAAACTTTTGCACAGTATGGCAAAAAACATCAATACACTTCCACTGGTGCACGTGGAGGAAAGAGAAGACTATTCGGAATAGAAAACACAGTACAGCAGTGAGTCAGATGTTGGAAGGTTGGAGATGATGGGAGCTGAAGTCTCTAACAGAGGGAGAGCCAAAGGTTGCCTGCCTCTGGCTTTTTAATTGGTTATTGGGCAGACTAGGCTCAGGCTATTGATTCCAGTGCCTTTTTACATTAGCCCCCCATTGTCAGGAGACAGAAGGATCTATCTACCTGCACGGCATGTTCCTTAAAGAATCGAAGAGCGTGTGCAAAGACCACCAGCGCATGGACCTTCTTCCCGTTCACGGCTTCCAGCTCTGTTTTCATGGTCAGGTCCTGTATGAGATACAGAGCATCAACAATGCATGATTGTCAGTGGTCTGACGTGTTCTAGAACTTCCACTGGGAGATGCACTAAATGACTTCTCCACTGTGACAAACTCTCTAAGTTCTATGTTATTCTATGGATCCAAAGCACTAAGATTTTCTACAACTCTAGAGATTTTAGTGTATTGGATCCATAGAATAATATAGGATCTGGAGATATTATCACACTGGAGAAGTCGTCTCCACTGTTTCACTGCTTTATCACACCTTAGTTCTCTAATAAAGGGACTTGCTCTAAACCCTTTGAGTTCCAGAGGGGAGCCTAACGCATTGCAACACGTTGGTTACCCCTCTGCCATTCAAACACTTAAAGTAACACTAACAGCTTTAAACATTAACCCCTCTTGTCTTACAATTAAAATATTGCTCATTGCGAAGTATTGCTTTAGAGACATATCTGGTATTCACTTGCTTAAGCCTTTGAGTGGCAGAGAGGTAGAGAACGTGATACCTCTCTGCCACTTAAAGAGTTAAATGGATAGTAACACTTCGGTTTTATCTTTGGCTTATTTTGTAGGCATTAAAAAAACTTGAAGAAAGAGTTAAGTCTTATCTCTCAAACCTTTATGGTTTATGAGATATTCACAAGCAAAGTTTCCCCTCCCGCCCCTTTTACCTAGTGTAAGCCATCTCTTCTCAGATGTGGAGTGCAGTCCATAGACCAGACAGATAACAGAAGGGGACAATCTTCTTCCTATGAGAACAATGAAAGCCCTGTCCCCCTTCAGGTTTTTCCCTTATCTTAATTGAAGATTGTCCCTCTCTGCAATCTACCTGGGCACATCCATTCTGATCTGGCTGAGCAGTGTTACATCAGTAAAAGGGGTGGGAGGGGGATACTCTGTCATTGAATTACTCTTGATCTACAACTCTGACAGAATTGAAATAACACTCTCCATGGCCAAAATACTATGATGATTAATTAGAGCTGCTTTTATTATGAAACATTACTATCGCTTTAAGCCTTTGAGTGGCGGAGAGGTAGCCAACGCGATACCTCTCTGCCACTCAAAGAGTTAAAGTAAAATTTAGGTCAATGTGAATTTTGGACAGTTTTATTTGTCCCCTATATATAGACATAACTGCTCCTCCCATGTAGGACATATTAACACAAAGGCCTGGTTTATCATTATGTTACATAGTAGTTTAGGTTGAAAAAAGACTTGTGTCTATCAAGTTCAACCCTTTTCCTATTCTTGTTTACCGCTGTTGATCCAAAAGAAGACAAAAAAACCTTATTTCAGAAATTTTAAATTCCGCTTTAAATGGGGGAAAAAATTCCTTCTTGACTCCGAATGACAATCAGATTTCTCCTTGGTTAAACAAGCACTAAATAAATATCAATCCTAATACTAACAGCCCTCTATGTTCTGCTCTTTTAAAAAAGTATCCAGTCCCTTTTTATAGATATATAATGTATTCAGTGTTGTTTCAACTGGAAGAATGCAGCTGTCTAACTAAATACAGACTGCCAAATGGAGGCCTGTAGCTATAGGGAACTGATTACTTCCCATGGAAAAAGTATATATTTAAAGGTGTAATGCTCCATTATGAAAAAAAGATATGTATTGTAGGGCTTGCTGACTAAAAGAAGTACTTGCACTGTTGCAAGATACTTTAATCAGATGTTATTACAGTGCACACTACCACAATGAGCATGAACTGTTCCTACCACATTGTATGGAAAACTGTGTCCTAACATTCAGCCTTTCCATAATTATATAGAGATCTCTCTGAACACCAGGTGGGGCTCTAACAGTTTAGTACAAAAATGTAACCTTTTGAATTGTAATAACCTTTAAATGAAGAACCACTCAGCAGTGCGAACAGCACTGTATTTCTTAGCAGGAAAATCTTTACAGCATAGCAATGTGTATAAAATGTACTGCTCCTTTAAGAACTTATACCTAGATACATATTTGTGTTAACCCTTAAAGTGCTAGACGGGTGTGCAACACATTACTTATCCAGCTGGCATTCAAAGGGTTAAATAAGCTGTAAACTTTTTATGGTGAAATGCACATTACTAGGCCTTTCCATTTCACATGGACAATCCCATTTCTGAGAGATGTGTCATTCAAATGTTATTATGGTTCAAACTCATTTTCCTTTTGCATTAACCTTCAGTTTTCTGCTGTGGTCACCAGGTGGGACTGTTCATATCACTAACTAGGGGAAGCTGTAGTCTGTGACTCTCGAGCTCTCGCAAAGTCATTATTAACCCTCTGAGTGCGTTGCATACCCCTCTGGCACTCAAAGGATTAAAAGAGCATTGTGTACACTAGATGGTGCTGTTTGCCAGAAGTTTATTATAAAAAATATTGTAAAATCACTTGAAATTAAGATTTCCTTGTTGTAGTTCCCTTCGTTTACTTAAAGGGACAGTAATACTTCAAATTAGTAATCCCTATTCTGTTGCCCTTAAATAAAGAAGAAAAATGACCCCACTGGCATCTCTCAAACCCTTATGGTTTGAGAGATAACCGCTTACAAAGTTCCTCCCAGCCTGACGTCAGCACTCTAGCTGACAGCAGGGGAATCCACTCCTGGGACCAACCAGCGGTTCTGCAGCAGAGGCAAGATCGCTTTAATGAATAATAAATCCTTCGCTGAAAAAGTCTTCTATGTGTGCTTGGTTTGCAAGCACACGTAGAAGACCTTTTAAGTGAAGGATTTCTTTTTCATTAACATAATCTTGGCTCTGCTGCAGAGCCACCAGTTGGTCCCAGGAGAGGACTCCCCAGCTAGAACGCTGATGTCAGACAGGGGGGAACTTTATAAGCGGTTATCTCTCAAACCATAAGGGTTTGAGAGATGCCACTGGGGGCATTTTTCTCCTTTATTTAAGGGCAACAGAATAGGGATTAGTAATTTGAAGTATTACTATCCCTTTAACAGAAAAAGCCCTACCATATATACATACGTATATTTTTTTAATTAAAAATGTATAGCTTCTTTCAACAAAATTACTAATAATAACTCCCACACAGGACAGAATCACGGGACCTCAAACTCTGCTTACTACACTTATGTTATTCCATGGCGTTTATGCATTAAAGGGATAGTAATGTTTAATAATAAAAGCAGCTCTAATTAATCTTCATAGTATTTGGACTTTGGAGAGTGTTATTTCAATACTGTCAGAGTTGTAGTTCAAGAGTAATTCAATGACAAAGTATCCCCCTCCCGCCCCTTTTACTTATGTAACACTGCTCAGCCAGATCAGAAGGGAGGTGCCCAGGTAGACTGCAGAGAGGGACAATCTTCAATTAAGATAAGGGAAAAGGCTGAAAACCCTGTCAAAGGAGCATGGTTTCCATTGTTCTCACAGTAAGAAGATTGTCCCTTGCTGTTATGGACCAGATTCCACATCTGAGGTGAGCAGTGTTACATCAGTAAAAGGGGCAGGAGGGGAATACTTTATCATTCAATTACTCTTGAACTACAACACTCACAGTAATGGAATAACACTCTCTATGGCTCAAATACTATGAAGATTAATTAGAGCTGCTGTTTTTGTGAAACATTGCTATCTGTTTAAGATCTTCAAAACTTAAGAAATGTTAGTGAACTGTTTCCACTGAATAACATAGGAATTGGAAAAGTGATATCACTGGAGAAGTCAACTCCACTTTATCACCTCTTTATCACCACTTAGTGAGTCTCCCTCCATGGTAGTCAGTGGCGTAACAATAGGGGTCGCCCCTGCAACCGAGCCTGTCACTCTCAGGGGCCTGGCCGCCCCCTGCGACCCCCTCGCCACCCGCCCACAGCACAGCTGATGTCCCGGCGGCTAGCGCTCGAGTAATGCAGAGCGCTGGGAGATGACATAATCTCCCAGCGCTCTGCATTACTAAGAACCGCGTGGGAGCTTGTGTACCAACCAGTCAGAGGTTTGTTCCTCATTCTGCATGTCACACACACCGCTAGACCACCAGGAGGTAGGAGGATGGGGGTCAGTAGGGGCAATGTGGCGACTAAAACACAGGCAGGGATTCTTTACAGTAAGGGCGGTAAGGCTATGGAATTCTTTGCCTCGGGATGTTGTGCTTGCAGATAATGTAACTGCATTCAAAAAAGCAATGGATGCCTATCTAGCACAGAACAATATTGACAGTTAAGATGGCTTCAAAGCAAATAGGATATTGAGCCGGGGAACTATTTGACACACACACACACACACACACACACACACACACACACACACACACACACACACACACACACACACACACACACACCCCCCCCCCCCCCCCCCCCACACACACTGGAAATTGCTCCAGAGGGCTTTTTTGTTGCCTTCCTCTGGATCAACAGGGGTGTTATTGGCATGGGCTGGACTTGATGGACGCATGTCTTTTTTCAGCCTTATCTACTATGTTACTATGATGGGGGCATTGTGGAGATTGGGGGGAAATGTGGAGAATGAGGGGCATTGTGGAGATTGGGGGAAATGTGGAGAATGAGGGGCATTGTGATGGGGGCATTGTGGAGATTGGGGGGAAATGTGGAGAATGAGGGGCATTGTGATGGGGGCATTGTGGAGATTGGGGGGAAATGTGGAGAATGAGGGGCATTGTGATGGGGGCATTGTGGAGATTGGGGGGAAATGTGGAGAATGAGGGGCATTGTGATGGGGGCATTGTGGAGATTGGGGGGAAATGTGGAGAATGAGGGGCATTGTGATTGGGGCATTGTGGAGATTGTGGGAAATGTGGAGAATGAGGGGCATTGTGATGGGGGCATTGTGGAGATTGGGGGGAAATGTGGAGAATGAGGGGCATTGTGATGGGGGCATTGTGGAGATTGGGGGGAAATGTGGAGAATGAGGGGCATTGTGATGGGGGCATTGTGGAGATTGGGGGGAAATGTGGAGAATGAGGGGCATTGTGATTGGGGCATTGTGGAGATTGTGGGAAATGTGGAGAATGAGGGGCATTGTGATGGGGGCATTGTGATGGGGGTGTTGTTGAAGGAGCAATGTGGAGGTGGCCAATGTGGTCGGAGGGGGGCCCGTGGCAATTCTTGCACCAGGGCCCCGTGGCTTCTAGTTACGCCTCTGATAGTAGTCTTAACCCTTTATCCATTTCTCCGCTAAGCAAATTCATCCCCCTGTGCTAAGCATGATGTTGTTGTTGCTGCTTACAGTCAAATGAAGATTTGAGGCATTTTTCTGTTAACAATCCATGTTATACACTGTTTGCTTTGTTGTTTTTCAGGAAACCCTGCTGTTTCTATTTACTTCCTACCATGAATTAAATGTATTCAGAATGCAAAGAAAAAGGGATTTTTATGGAAATTGGAATAACGTAAAATGACAAACAACTGCCCGCCAGGGTATTTTTTTCTAATATTCACTAGAAAACGTTTACGGTTCTATGTTTAGTACTAATTAACCGTTCTAAATCATCAAAACTTCTGGTTTTAAACCTAGGCTTTTCTATAAACATTTGCAATTAAACAATAAAATTTTTTCCACTTTACAATATTCTGCATTTCAGACACTAAATAAAAATACATAAAACATGTAAATGTGCACAAAACTACAATTCCAAACAGAGGATGTTTACTTCTTTTCCCCAAAGTTAGATTGTCATGTAATCTCCATAAAATGATTCTATTGTAAAAAGAAAAGTTTTTCACTTCTTTACAAAATCAAAGATACTTTAATCTTTAAGAAACATGGCATTTCATATCAGCCTAGGTAGCTAGAGGCCTGCTGAGTAAAATGTTACCTCATTAACTTAGGTTGACATACTATGGGGGTTGCACAAAACTGCACCTACCACAATCAGTGGGGTATCTTAATGTTTTCATATATTACATATCTGCACTGTTATTATTCTTTATTCATATAGCGCCAACTTATTCTGTATCAATGAATAACTATTACAAATGCAGGCATACAATATTGGAAAGGGTGAAATGTCCCTGTATAGAGGGGATTTTGCTTACACTGGTGCTGTGTATTTTCATCTTAAACTTCTCAAAGTAGAGCCAATCTCTGGCCTCCTCTGGGTCCAGATCGTGGTAGAAGTCTCTGGCTGTGTATCCAAAGCTGTGAAAGACCTTGTCAGGGGTGAGCAGCAGGCTTGTGGGTGTCTTCTGATGGGCGACTCCAGGATCCCCTCCTTCCCATTTCCTAAACAGGTATATCACAAGGAAACAATGATAAATAGGGCTGGATGGGAAAATAAATAAGAGCAGTTCTTGAGTAAATTACATGTGTTATGGGAAGAAATACAAATTTCCAAAGATTTAAATAGGAATTTAATCTTAGAGAGTTCTCCAACGCAATTAAAGTGATAGTAATGTTTCATAATAAAAGTAGCTCTAATTGATCATCATAGTATTTGGACCTTGGAGAGTGTTATATCAATACTGTCAGAGTTGTAGTACAAGAGTAACTCAATGACAAAGTGTCCCCCTCCCGCCCCTTTTACTGATGTAACACTGTTCAGCCAGAGCAGAAGGGAGGTGCCCAGGTAGACTGCAGAGAGGGACAGTCTTCAATTAAGATAAGGGAAAAACATGAAAAACTTGTCAAGGGGGGCAGGGATTTCATTGTTCTCATAGGAAGGAGATTGCCCCTGCTGTTATCTGTCTGGTCTATGGACTGCATTCCACATCTGAGAAGAGATGGCTTACACTAGGTAAAAGGGGCGGGAGGGGAAACTTTGTAAGAGCAGATTTTAGCCCTTGGTTCAGTTTTAGGTGTTAGTATTCGTTTAAACCATTTTCATCACAATGCAGAGATAGAGGTTTTATAGTTAGAAGGCACTCACTGTAAATGTTTAAACATACGGCTATGTGATAACATTAATCACTGGCTATTTGAGTGTTGTCACTGTAAACACAAATCTAAAATTGAACTCTATTGTGTTAGGGCGCTATCACCTGTGTTCCACCGAAGATCTAGATGTAGTATGGGGTGTGTCTGACAGCAGGCCCACGTAAGCACCATACAGTATTACTACCTAGCACCCACGTGGGCCAGTCATTATTTGGAGGTAAATGTAATAAACAGATATAGTATATAATGATGCTTTCATGCGAGGTTAGAGTTGCCAGTTTGTATGGCAAAATAGATGAGCACAAGACTTTTCATAACGGCTGACATCACCAGTGTAGAATCACTGATCTAGAGTTGCCTGTGTGAAATGGGCCTAAGACACAGCAGGAAGTGAGGAATGGATACAAAATGTCCTCTCACAGCTTTGCAGGAAAAAAGCACATGAAACGCCATATCTCTTAAAGGAAAAGTAACACTTAAAGAGACAGTAATACCCTTTAATAGATGTAAGAAGGTTTAATATTGTTCATATAAAAAAAAATGAAATGCAGTAAATCCTGTTACTTAAATGTGTATATTTTAAGATTTATGAGAGTTTAAAATCCCCCCTTACTACACTTAGGGGGAGATTCACTAAGTGGTGCTGAAGAGGTGAAAAAGTGGAGATATGACTCAACCAGTTTATCACTTCTCCAGTTCTTATGTTATTCCATGGAGTCTATGCATTAAAGGGATAGAAACGTTTCATAATAAAAGCAGCTCCAATTAATCATCATAGTATTTGGGCCGTGGATAGTGATATTTCTGTACTGTCAGAGTTGTAGTTCAAGAGTAATTCAATGATAAAGTATCCTCCTCCCACCCTTTTTACTGATGTAACACTGCTCACCTCAGAGCAGCAAGACTGTCCGGATGGATCGCAGAGAGGGACAATCTTCAGTGATCATAAGGAAAAACCTGAAAAACCTGTCAAGGGGGGCAGGGCTTTCCTTATGATCACAGTAAGAAGATTGTCCCTTGCTGTGATGGACCAGATTCCAAGATTTCAGTGGTAATGGGAGACAAAGAGGTCTGGAAAAGGAATTAATGGCTGCCCCCACAGATCAGCCATAAGAGCAGATTTTAGCCCTTGGTTCAGTTTTAGGTGTTAGTATCATATTAAAAAAAATAAATGAAATGCAGTTGATCCTGTTGCTTAAATGTGTATATTTTAAGATTTATGAGAGTTTAAAGTCTCCCCTCCCTCCCCTTTTACGCATGTCAGCTCTCTAGCTGACAGATTGAGATTCTGGTCGTGCAACTGGACGGCTCTTTAGCAGAGCCGAAATAGCATTACCTACAAAGAAATATTCATTAGAACGGTCTACAAAGTGTGCCTGGAGGCAGGCACACTTTGTAGACCGTTCTAATGAAGTTTTTATTTGTAGAGAACATTATTTCAACTCTGCTGAAGATCTGTCTGGTCAAATGATGCTTATGAATCTTAAAATGTACATATTTAAGCAACGAGATTTACTGAATTTCATTTATTTTTATTTTTTTAATATTAAACCTTCTTACATCTAGGTATTACTATCCCTTTAATTTAAAAAAAAAATCCATATTGCAGGGTTTAACAGGATGAGTAAAACAAAGGTATTCCCATTGCTGAGAGATGTTTTATTCAAGTGTTATTGAAGATCAAACTTGCATTTTTCTAGAGTAGTACTTCCATGGCCTGAAATTTTATTGAGGCGCCGTTGCTCAAGGTGTCTATGGATACTGTAGCAACAGGGCCACTGTAATATTTCAGGCTAGGGTGTTACTACACCCCAAAAATGCACTTCTTTATTGTCATAGCTGGGAACTCTCCGATTTTGACTCTGAATTAGCGGGTCTCCGGGGCGGAGTCTGATTCCTGTTCCTCCCACTCCCTGCCCTCTTCTCCTCCTACCCCAGTGTATTCTAGCGATTTTTTTTGTTTTAGAAGTTCTGACCCCCCACTCGCGATTAAGTCCCGCCCCTTTTATGATGCGAATAGCGTCATTTCTTTCCCCTCATCGGCACCAGACAGCTCTCCTCCGGGCAGCCCCAATGAAGAAGTTCCCAAATATGTTTGTTGTTGAAATTTGTCCTTGTGGAAGGGCAACTAAATGTAAATACTGTAAAGAGCTAGCCTGCGAGGATCCCTGTGTGCGTAACCGCACATGCGCAGTAGAGACTGCCGGAACGATGCAGTCACGCGCAGTAGAGACTGCCAGAACAATGCAGCCATGTGCAGTAGAGACTGCTGGAACGATACAGCCATGCGCAGTAGAGACTGCCGAAACAATGCAGTCATGTGCAGCAGAGACTGCCGAAACAATGCAGTCATGAGCAGAAGAGACTGCTGGAACGATGCAGTCATGCGCAGTAGAGACTGCTGGAACGATGCAGTCATGCGCAGTAGAGACTGCTGGAACGATGCAGTCATGCACAGTAGAGACTGCTGGAACGATGCAGTTATGCGCAGTAGAGACTGCTGGAACGATGCAGTCATGCGCAGTAGAGACTGCTGGAATGATGCAGTCATGTGCAGTAGAGACTGCTGGAACGATGCAGTCACGCGCAGTAGAGACTGCCGGAACGATGCAGTCATGCGCAGTAGAGACTGCTGGAACAATGCAGTCATGCGCAGTAGAGACTGCTGGAACAATGCAGTCATGCACAGTAGAGACTGCCGGAATGATGCAGTCACGCACAGTAGAGACTGCCGGAACGATGCAGTCATGCGCAGTAGAGACTGCCGGAAAAATGCAGTCATGCGCAGTAGAGACTGCTGGAACGATGTAGTCACGCGCAGTAGAGACTGCTGGAATGATGCAGTCATGCGCAGTAGAGACTGCCGGAACGATGCAGTCATGCGCAGTAGAGACTGCCGGAACAATGCAGTCATGCGCAGTAGAGACTGCCGGAACGATGTAGTCATGTGCAGTAGAGACTGCCGGAACGATGCAGTCATGCGCAGTAGAGACTGCCCGAACTATGCAGTCATGCGCAGTAGAGACTGCTGGAACGATGCAGTAATGCGCAGTAGAGACTGCCGGAACGATGCAGTCATGCGCAGTAGAGACTGCCGGAACGATGCAGTCATGCGCAGTAGAGACTGCCGGAACAATGCAGTCATGCTCAGTAGAGACTGGCTGAACACGCTGATCCGGAGCGGGGAGCTCTGAACAGCCCACCTCCTGTCTCTGCTCCCGGCTCCGGGGCATCAGCCAGGGCCGCTGGGTGCACTTTACCCTGTGTATACGGGCTTTCATACTAGTAATAAGATATGAGCACAACCTCCGTGATTTATTTTGGATCTCCATTTGGACAACCTGGTGAAAATTCCCAGCTATGAAGTGTTGGTTCTCCTTTAAGTAAAAGAAATTGAAAAATGTCCAGAATCACTAGGGCCGAGGTCCATCTGCTTTGCCAGGGCCAATCTGACCTTTGAATAACTGGAACTAGGCAGCCCAGGGGTCTCTGAAACATTAAGCGCATTCTTCATGTGAATAAAATGTAAGAGATCCGTCCCTGGAGCCGACGGCCCGTACGTTTGATTAACGCAGCTCCCCCCACAGTTGGCAGAGTGCTATTGGACAGTGAAAGTATATCCTGTAGAATTCTGCAGGGGATGAGACTGAGGCCAAGACACATGCTCATTAAATCCTACGGCTACAAAAGTGCAGTGAACAAGGCGAGCATTTAACCCTTCGAATGCCAGAGTTTATACTGCTCACCTCTCTGGAGCACAAAAGGAGGAATTTATTTTAGTTCACAGCGTGTGATTGATTCAGTGGACACTGTCGCCAGAAATTTAAAGGGGAACTAAAGGCTCCTAATAATAGACCCCCAACTACCTTACTATGCGCAGAAAATTCTTATGGCCCTCCTGATTTCTTTGTCATGGCTCCTTTATTCAAGAGATATCATCTCTAGGGCCAGAAAATCCTAATGGCCGCTCTTATTTTTTATTCTCCCCTTGGTTCAAGAGATAACATCTTCAGTCATCCATGGATGTCATTCACATGGAAGCAGACATGACAGTTGTTAGCAGGACCACATGATACAAACTATGCCCACTGCCCATGGTATTCTTAACCCTTTAAAGACCAGAGGGGTGTGCAAAGCATTGCTTTGCAATGAGTTGCACATCTCTCTGGTCTTCAGTGGGTTAAGTAGTCTCATAGATTCTGTCTGCTTCAGTTTGAAAAAAACTGCCACTAACTGTCATGTCCGCCCCCATGAACATGACACCCAGGACTAGCTGAAGATGTCATCTCTTGAATCAAGGAAAGAAAGCAGGAGAGAGAGGTGCTGTTCTGGGAAAAAAATTAAATTTGAGCTGCTGAAACTTAAAGGGGCAATTAATTTTTTTTATGTAAACTTATTTGTTATAAAGCTTTTCCTGCTGAGTAAAACAAGGGCACTCCCACCTATGTCAGTTGTTTTATTCAAATAATCAGGAAGTGAATTTACTGTGTTTTTCTTCCTGGATATTCTAAGTGACAGGAAGTGACTCAGCAGTTTCTATCACATTCTGTGGAGAACTGTTTGTCAGTGACTTTCCCCTCAAATAGAATGTGGCAGAATAACTTATTGGAATCTGACCACTAGGGGGCAGTGTTAATGTAAACAAAAAACAGGAGTTTAACTATAATGCATATAAACATCTCTAGCATACAAAACCCCATTTGAATCAATGTTAATTTGTGTTTGTTCTCTATGGTACAGTTGGTTTGCTTCAGAATTAATCCAGTTCTTTCTTAGTAATCAGACTCAAAGAGTTAGGCATTGCTGTTTATTGCTTTACTAGTATAAAATGCCTGTGTATACGGGCCAGCATTCTGTGCGTTCGGGCAGACTCTGCTGTGCATGACTGCATCGGACAAACATACATTTGACCTTTTATATTATAGGATATTCCAAACAAGCAGTGGCAGGCATAAGGGGAGCAATAATAAGTGATGCTCATATAGAACTTTCAGCATTTAGATTTTATACATCCTATTTATTATTTTGTTTTACTCCAATAGCATCTGGATTTCTGCAGGTTGCCTATTCCAACTCGAGGCAATTGCATGAATGTTAATAATAGCATATATATATATATATATATATATATAATATATATATATATAACTAGCATTCCGCTCACCCCCGACAATAAGGAAAGTTGAGTTGGATGTAGTCGGCTATGGATGAGACAACGCACGAAGCTCTCTCTTAAGGTTGGATTTGAAAATCAGTGGGCTCGCTTAATTCGTGTACCTTTATAGTTCTGCCTCAATATTTGGTTGTATTTATTATAATATGTATTTTGAATATGCAACGTGGTTACTCTCTAGACACTTAAACTGTTTCAACCTTTTGAATTTCCACCAGTCTAGGTGACCAATGAGGAACGTCCACTCGCCCTCACCCAATCGGAAGAGGAGGAGCAGGTGATGACGTCATCATGTGGCTCGAGCGACGCTGGGGTCAAAAGGTATTTAACACCGGGCTGCTATATGTTTATTTGTCTTGATAAAGGTCCAGCTTGTGGACGAAACGTTGACCGTTTATTGTGCTATCTAAGTGCTTTAAATTAACTGATTAACAAGACCCACGGGTGCTGCCCCTCTGTGTGTATATATATATATATATATATATATATATATATTTAGAGAGGTGTCAAATGAATGAGTATTGCAGTATGCAATAAACCTTTTTTATTGGACTAACTTTCAATTATATTAAAACGATTTCGAGAGAGATGCTCCTTGTATTAAGTCTAAAGAATACCAGATGCTTGAGACTTGATAAAGGGAGCATCTCTCTCAAAAGTTTATCTCAATATAATTGAATGTTAGTCCATCAAAAACGGTTTATTGCATACTGCATTACTCATTCGTTTGACCTAAATTGAATACATTTATATATAAGGACTAGCAATGTGGGACGGCGTTGCCCGTCATGTTATGACCATTGGGCACACGTGTTTGAAATGCAGACACACTGATAAACACAGACATATGCAGCATACAGGCAGACACATACCATACATCCCAAGTGTCCCTCTTTGAGGGCCAAATCCCTCTGTCCCTCTTTCCCATCTGTTGTCCCTCTTTTTAGGAGGTCAGACTGTGTGCAGGGCCGGCTCCACCTATAGGCGAGGTAGGCGCCGGCCTAGGGCGCACACGTACTGGGGGCGCGGGCATGCAGCGGAGAAGAGCTGCGCCCACACACACCACGCCGGGAACCACAACACAGTCAGGTCTGTGTCGCTACAGCGCTCCCTCATTGGGTCGGATCTTTAGCATGCAGAGCGCGCTGGGAGTCATGATCTCCCGCCTCGCTCTGCATTACTGAAGAGAAGACTGCCCGGGAGATACAGGTATGTGATGGGGGGCATAGCGGAGCTGAGGGGGCAAGTTGGAGCAGATGTGGGGCAAAGTGGAGATGATGGGGGCAAGTTGGAGCTGTTAGGGGAAAGCTGGAGCTGAGGGGGCATAGTGGAGCTGGTGGGGGCAAGTTGGAGATGATGGGGGCAAGTTGGAGATGATGAGGGTCAAAGTGGAGCTGAGGGGGGGCAAGTTGGAGCTGAGGGGGGGCAAGTGGAGCTGAGGGGGCAAGTTGGAGCAGATGGGGGCAAGTTGGAGCTGCTGGGGGCATAGTGGAGCTGATAGTGGAAAGTTGGAGCTCAGAGGGCATAGTGGAGCTGGTGGGGGCAAGTTGGAGCGGATGGGGGCAAGTTGGAGTGGATGGGGGGCAAAGTGGAGCTGATGGGGGTAAGTTGGAGAGGATGGGGGGCAAAGTGGAGCTGATGGGGGTAAGTTGGAGCTGAGGGGGCAAAGTGAAGCTGAGGGGGCAAAATGGAGCTGGTGGGGGCACGTTGGAGCTGATGGGGGCAAGTTGGAGTTGATAGGGGCAAAGTGGAGCTGGTGGGCCAAAGTGAAGCTGATAAGGGGCAAGTTGGAGCTGGTGGGGGCATCTCTTACAGGCATCTCCAGAACAGGGGCAGAGTGGCTCAGGGGGCAGAGAGAGGACAATCATGAAAAGAGGTTGGGTATAAGTAGGCAGGGTATAAAGGGGTGGGACACAAGGGGCGGAGCGAAATGGGCGGCAAAATTAGGTTTTGCCTAGGGTGGCAAAAATCCTTGCACCAGCCCTGACTGTGTGGTGTGTATTACTTTGCTCTACAGCAATAAAGCAATAAACTTCAGTATATGTGTTTATACATTAGTCTGTGCAAATAAAATACTTTGGTCTTGAACTAAATCATTTATTCAGTTACATAAATAGCCAGTAATAGGTCATGAAATAACCTAAAAATTCTTACTAATGCCCCGCCCACCAGCCACACCCCCCAATAATATCACCTAAAACTAACGTGTCCCTCTTTGGCCCAGTGAAATGTTGGGAGGTATGCACATACACACAGTGAGCGGCAAAGACATGCAAAACACATGTACACACAGACACACTAGAGATGCACACATGGACACACATATGTAACAGAGATGTACACACACAGACACGCAACATATATGAGCAGAAACACATGTGCTCATGAGTTGTGTACCCCTCTGGCACTCAAAGGGTTAAGTATAGAGAGGCATGTCAGAGTTAAATAGCAGTGGGAAGTGTGTTCATACCTGGGAACACTGACTTGTGAAGTCCCTAGAGGGGACTGATGTGGTGCTGATGTGGAGAGACAAATGGGGCAATCTGGGTTAAAAGTGGGTGGGGCTTAATCGTGAGTAGGGGGCGGGGCTTAACATACATGTGAAAAAGGTGTTAGTAATAGGCTGGGGAAGGAGGAGAAGTGGGAGGGGAATGCAAGTTTACAGTGTGAGGGGTTTGAACACACTCCCTGAGGGGTAAAACTTGATACAGAACCCTGTGGCAGTCAGTGGGTTAACTGTGAATCTGATGGCTGTCTGTCCTGTGTCTTGCATGACAAATGGTGACAGTGAAGAAGTAATTCAGCAATGAGGGCCTACCTTAACCCTTTGAGTGCCATTTTGTTCCCCTGGTGATGCAGCACCGTTCAGTGGCTTTACTACAGGTCCTGCTGAGGCCACTGGGAGTCAAGGTGAGTGACTGTGTGTCAGCCATCTTTCTTTCTGGCTTTGTGTGTGTGTATGGGTGTTTGGTGCTGTGTGAGTGAGGCATGTATGTGTAATACCTGTGAACTTTTACTTGTGGAGTCCCTCATGTGGTGCTGATGTGGAGAGAGCAATGGGGCAATCTGGGTTAAAAGGGGGTGGGGCTTAATCGCGAGTAGGGGCGGGGCTTAACATAAATATGAAAAGTGTTAGTAATAGGCTGGGGAAGGAGGAGAAGTGGGAGGGAAATGCAAGTTTACAGTGTGAGGGGTTTGAACACACTCCCTGAGGGGTAAAACTTGATACACAACCCTGTGGCAGTCAGTGGGTTAAGTGTGAATCTGATGGCTGTCTGTCCTGTGTCTTGCATGGCAAATGATGACAGTGAAGAAATAATTGAGCAATGAGGACCTACCTTAACCCTTTGAGTGCAATTTTGTTCCTCTGGTGCTGCAGTACAGGTCCTGCTGAGGCCTCTGGGAGTCAGGGTGAGTGACTGTGTGTGTGTGTCAGCCATATGTATTTCTGGCTTTGTGTGTGTATGTGGTGCTGTGTGTGTGAGTGGGGGCATGTCTGTTTGGTGCTGTGTAAGTGGGGCGTGTGTGTGTGTGTGTGTGGTGCTGTGTGAGTGGGCATGTGTGTGTGTTTGTGTGATGCTGTGTGAGTGGGGCATGTGTGTGTGGTGGTCTGTGTGTGGTGAGTGGGCATGTGTGTGTGGTGCTGTGTGAGTGGGGCATGTGTGTTTGTCTGTGGTGTAGGAGCAAGTGGCGGCCATATTGTTTTTTTCTGACTTTGATAGTGGTGGGCGGGCTGCATAGTGGGGGCGGGCCAACTCCCTGCATGATTGAATCACCCAATAGGAGTAGTAACTCCTGCTTATGCCTCCCCTGGGTGTGTTTTGGCAGGCACAAAGTCTTCTTTTATATATATAGACAAGACTGTTTATTAACAATGATAAAATAAAGAGTTACTAAAGCAAGACAAACCACAGTACATAGAATAACAATCGACTGATGATTCTCAAACTGAGTTTTATGGAGTCATAGGATTCCCTGAAGTTATTCAAAGAGTTCTGTGGAACATTTGGAAATAATGGAGGACAGAAAAACAAGACTAGGATTGGCCATTAGTACATAGGCGGTTCACTGACCACCAGTAGATAGTAGAACAAGACTAGAGTGGCCATTATTGTGTGTGGTTCTCTGGCTACCAATGGACATTGGAAGAAGACTAGGGTGACCATTAGTGCATGTGTGGTTTATTGACTAGCAGTGGATAGAGAAAGAAGACTAGGTGACCATTAGTGTGTGTGTGGTTCACTGACTACCAGTGGATAGAGAAAGAAGACTAGGGTGACCGTTAGTGCGTGTGTGGTTCATTGACTAGCAGTGGATAGAGAAAGAAGACTAGGGTGACCGTTAGTGCATGTGTGGTTCACTGACTAGCAGTGGATAGAGAAAGAAGATTAGGGTGACCATTAGTGCATGCATGGTTCATATATATATATATATATATATATATATATATATATATATATATAGGCTTCTGTGAACACCAGTAGATTCGTTGTTGAACATTGTAACATATCAGACTGTGCAATTCTGTTTGTTTGATTTTTCTGATAAAAAGCACTAAACGTGCATTCTTCTATTATAAGATATTGTGTACTATTGACTACTTGGTAGTGTTGAGCGAGCATGCTCGGCCGATGCTCGGATCGGCTCGAGCATCGCTCTGCTCGGCACATGGCGGTACTCGTACGAGTACCGCATGTGCTCGCCCGCCATGTTCGGGTCTCCTCCCCGCACGTTTTGCGGCTGCTGCGCAGCCAATAAACGTGCAGGGAGGCTCTGACATCGGTGTAATGCCAGCAGCCATGTTGGCTGCTGGCATTACACTGATTGGCTGGCCAGAACCCGTGGTCGGGTGCTGTATAGCACCTGACCATCGAGTTCGGCTCAGTCTTAGCCAGGGAGAGCTGAGGATAGGAAGGGAAAGGCAGTGTAGGGAGGAAAAAAACCAAAATTGTGAAAAAAAAGAACCAAAAGTCCTTTTTAGGACTACTGTGTGTGGGGCAGCAGGTTATTTTAGCAGCAGGTTATTTTGTGTGGGGGGAAAAAAACAAAAAAAACAAAAAAAAAAATATTCTGTTTAGTGTGCAAAGTTGCAGATTAGAGCACATTCTGTTTAGTGTGCACAGTTGCAGATTAGAGCACATTCTGTTTAGTGTGCAAAGTTGCAGATTAGAGCACATTCTGTTTAGTGTGCAAAGTTGCAGATTAGAGCACATTCTGTTAAGTCTTCAAACTAAAATATCAAAGTCACATATTCCATTCAGTGTGCGTCGCCGCAGTTTAGCAGCACATTCTGTGTACTGTGCAGAGTTGCAGAACAGGAAGAAATACTGTTAAGTCTTCA
>JBBDGT010000446.1:0-69192 GCA_037306005.1 Rhinophrynus dorsalis | reverse complement strand
TGGAGAGGAATGGGAGGAGTACAGAGGGGATACCGTAGGGAGAGGAATGGGAGGAGTACAGGGGGGGATACCGTAGGGAGAGGAATGGGAGGAGTACAGGGGGATACCGTAGGGAGAGGAATGGGAGGAGTACAGGGGGGATACCGTAGGGAGAGGAATGGGAGGAGTACAGAGGGGATACCGTAGGGAGAGGAATGGGAGGAGTACGGGGGGGATACCGTAGGGAGAGGAATGGGAGGAGTACAGGGGGATACCGTAGGGAGAGGAATGGGAGGAGTACAGAGGGGATACCGTAGGGAGAGGAATGGGAGGAGTACAGGGGGGGATACCGTAGGGAGAGGAATGGGAGTAGTACAGGGGGTATACCGTAGGGAGAGGAATGGGAGGAGTACAGGGGGGGATACCGTAGGGAGAGGAATGGGAGGAGTACAGGGGGGGATACCGTAGGGAGAGGAATGGGAGGAGTACAGGGGGGATACCGTATGGAGAGGAATGGGAGGAGTACAGGGGGGGGGATACCGTAGGGAGAGGAATGGGAGGAGTACAGGGGGGATACTGTAGGGAGAGGAATGGGATGTTGTACAGGGGGGATACCGTAGGGAGAGGAGTGGGATGTTGTACAAAGGGGATACCGTAGGGAGAGGAATGGGAGGAGTACAGGGGGGATACCGTAGGGAGAGGAATGGGAGGAGTACAGAGGGGATACCGTAGGGAGAGGAATGGGAGGAGTACAGAGGGGATACCGTAGGGAGAGGAATGGGAGGAGTACAGGGGGGATACCGTAGGGAGAGGAATGGGAGGAGTACAGGGGGATACCGTAGGGAGAGGAATGGGAGGAGTACAGAGGGGATACCGTAGGGAGAGGAGTGGGATGTTGTACAGGGGGGATACCGTAGGGAGAGGAGTGGGAGGAGTACAGGGGGGATACCGTAGGGAGAGGAATGGGAGGAGTACAGAGGGGGATACCGTAGGGAGAGGAATGGGAGGAGTACAGAGGGGATACCGTAGGGAGAGGAGTGGGATGAGTACAGGGGGGATACCGTAGGGAGAGGAATGGGAGGAGTACAGAGGGGATACCGTAGGGAGAGGAATGGGAGGAGTACAGAGGGGATACCGTAGGGGGAGGAGTGGGAGGAGTACAGGGGGGATACCGTAGGGAGAGGAATAGGAGGAGTACAGAGGGGATACCGTATGGAGAGGAGTGGGATGTTGTACAGAGGGGATACCGTAGGGGGAGGAGTGGGAGGAGTACATAGGGGATACCGTAGGGAGAGGAGTGGGATGAGTACAGGGGGGATACCGTAGGGAGAGGAATGGGAGGAGTACAGAGGGGATACCGTAGGGAGAGGAATGGGAGGAGTACAGGTGGGATACCGTAGGGAGAGGAATGGGAGGAGTACAGAGGGGATACCGTAGGGAGAGGAATGGGAGGAGTACAGAGGGGATACTGTAGGGAGAGGAGTGGGAGGAGTACAGGGGGGATACCGTAGGGAGAGGAGTGGGAGGAGTACGGGGGGGATACTGTAGGGAGAGGAATGGGAGGAGTACAGGGGGATACCGTAGGGAGAGGAGTGGGAGGAGTACAGAGGGGATACCGTAGGGAGAGGAATGGGAGGAGTACAGAGGGGATACCGTAGGGAGAGGAGTGGGAGGAGTACAGGGGGGATACCGTATGGAGAGGAATGGGAGGAGTACAGGGGGGGGGATACCGTAGGGAGAGGAATGGGAGGAGTACAGGGGGGGATACCGTAGGGAGAGGAATGGGAGGAGTACAGGGGGGATACCGTAGGGAGAGGAATGGGAGGAGTACAGAGGGGATACTGTAGGGAGAGGAATGGGATGTTGTACAGGGGGGATACCGTAGGGAGAGGAGTGGGATGTTGTACAAAGGGGATACCGTAGGGAGAGGAATGGGAGGAGTACAGGGGGGATACCGTAGGGAGAGGAATGGGAGGAGTACAGAGGGGATACAGTAGGGAGAGGAATGGGAGGAGTACAGAGGGGATACCGTAGGGAGAGGAATGGGAGGAGTACAGAGGGGATACCGTAGGGAGAGGAATGGGAGGAGTACAGGGGGGATACCGTAGGGAGAGGAATGGGAGGAGTACAGGGGGGATACCGTAGGGAGAGGAATGGGAGGAGTACAGAGGGGATACCGTAGGGAGAGGAATGGGAGGAGTACAGGGGGGATACCGTAGGGAGAGGAATGGGAGGAGTACAGAGGGGATACTGTAGGGAGAGGAATGGGATGTTGTACAGGGGGGATACCGTAGGGAGAGGAGTGGGATGTTGTACAAAGGGGATACCGTAGGGAGAGGAATGGGAGGAGTACAGGGGGGATACCGTAGGGAGAGGAATGGGAGGAGTACAGAGGGGATACAGTAGGGAGAGGAATGGGAGGAGTACAGAGGGGATACCGTAGGGAGAGGAATGGGAGGAGTACAGAGGGGATACCGTAGGGAGAGGAATGGGAGGAGTACAGGGGGGATACCGTAGGGAGAGGAATGGGAGGAGTACAGGGGGGATACCGTAGGGAGAGGAATGGGAGGAGTACAGAGGGGATACCGTAGGGAGAGGAATGGGAGGAGTACAGGGGGGATACCGTAGGGAGAGGAATGGGAGGAGTACAGAGGGGATACTGTAGGGAGAGGAATGGGATGTTGTACAGGGGGGATACCGTAGGGAGAGGAGTGGGATGTTGTACAAAGGGGATACCGTAGGGAGAGGAATGGGAGGAGTACAGGGGGGATACCGTAGGGAGAGGAATGGGAGGAGTACAGAGGGGATACAGTAGGGAGAGGAATGGGAGGAGTACAGAGGGGATACCGTAGGGAGAGGAATGGGAGGAGTACAGAGGGGATACCGTAGGGAGAGGAATGGGAGGAGTACAGGGGGGATACCGTAGGGAGAGGAATGGGAGGAGTACAGGGGGGATACCGTAGGGAGAGGAATGGGAGGAGTACAGGGGGGATACCGTAGGGAGAGGAATGGGAGGAGTACAGAGGGGATACCGTAGGGAGAGGAATGGGAGGAGTACAGAGGGGATACCGTAGGGAGAGGAATGGGAGGAGTACAGAGGGGATACCGTAGGGAGAGGAATGGGAGGAGTTCAGGGGGGATACCGTAGGGAGAGGAATGGGAGGAGTACAGAGGGGATACCGTAGGGAGAGGAATGGGAGGAGTACAGGGGGGATACTGTAGGGAGAGGAATGGGAGGAGTACAGGGGGGATACCGTAGGGAGAGGAATGGGAGGAGTACAGAGGGGATACCGTAGGGGGAGGAGTGGAAGGAGTACAGGGGGGGGATACCGTAGGGAGAGGAATGGGAGGAGTACAGGGGGATACCGTAGGGAGAGGAATGGGAGGAGTACAGGGGGGATACCGTAGGGAGAGGAATGGGAGGAGTACAGGGGGGATACCGTAGGGAGAGGAATGGGAGGAGTACAGAGGGGATACCGTAGGGAGAGGAATGGGAGGAGTACAGGGGGGGGATACCGTAGGGAGAGGAATGGGAGGAGTACAGGGGGATACCGTAGGGAGAGGAATGGGAGGAGTACAGGGGGGATACCGTAGGGAGAGGAATGGGAGGAGTACAGAGGGGATACCGTAGGGAGAGGAATGGGAGGAGTACGGGGGGGATACCGTAGGGAGAGGAATGGGAGGAGTACAGGGGGATACCGTAGGGAGAGGAATGGGAGGAGTACAGAGGGGATACCGTAGGGAGAGGAATGGGAGGAGTACAGGGGGGGATACCGTAGGGAGAGGAATGGGAGTAGTACAGGGGGTATACCGTAGGGAGAGGAATGGGAGGAGTACAGGGGGGGATACCGTAGGGAGAGGAATGGGAGGAGTACAGGGGGGGATACCGTAGGGAGAGGAATGGGAGGAGTACAGGGGGGGATACCGTAGGGAGAGGAGTGGGAGGAGTACAGAGGGGATACCGTAGGGAGAGGAATGAGAGGAGTACAGAGGGGATACCGTAGGGAGAGGAATGGGAGGAGTACAGAGGGGATACCGTAGGGAGAGGAATGGGAGGAGTACAGAGGGGGGATACCGTAGGGAGAGGAATGGGAGGAGTACAGAGGGGGGATACCGTAGGGAGAGGAATGGGAGGAGGACAGAGGGGATACCGTAGGGGGAGGAGTACAGGGGGGATACCGTAGGGGGAGGAGTGGGAGGAGTACAGAGGGGGGATACCGTAGGGAGAGGAATGGGAGGAGTACAGAGGGGATACCGTAGGGAGAGGAATGGGAGGAGTACAGAGGGGATACCGTAGGGAGAGGAATGGGAGGAGTACAGAGGGGGGATACCGTAGGGAGAGGAATGGGAGGAGTACAGAGGGGATACCGTAGGGAGAGGAATGGGAGGAGTACAGAGGGGGGATACCGTAGGGAGAGGAATGGGAGGAGTACAGAGGGGGGATACCGTAGGGAGAGGAATGGGAGGAGTACAGGGGGGGGGATACCGTAGGGAGAGGAATGGGAGGAGTACAGGGGGGATACCGTAGGGAGAGGAATGTGAGGAGTACAGAGGGGATACCGTAGGGAGAGGAATGGGGGGAGTACAGAGGGGGGATACCGTAGGGAGAGGAATGGGAGGAGTACAGAGGGGATACCGTAGGGAGAGGAATGGGAGGAGTACAGAGGGGGGATACCGTAGGGAGAGGAATGGGAGGAGGACAGAGGGGATACCGTAGGGAGAGGAATGGGAGGAGTACAGGGGGGATACCGTAGGGAGAGGAATGGGAGGAGTACAGAGGGGATACCGTAGGGAGAGGAATGGGAGGAGTACAGGGGGGATACTGTAGGGAGAGGAATGGGAGGAGTACAGGGGGGATACCGTAGGGAGAGGAATGGGAGGAGTACAGAGGGGATACCGTAGGGGGAGGAGTGGAAGGAGTACAGGGGGGGGATACCGTAGGGAGAGGAATGGGAGGAGTACAGGGGGATACCGTAGGGAGAGGAATGGGAGGAGTACAGGGGGGATACCGTAGGGAGAGGAATGGGAGGAGTACAGGGGGGATACCGTAGGGAGAGGAATGGGAGGAGTACAGGGGGGATACCGTATGGAGAGGAATGGGAGGAGTACAGGGGGGGGGGATACCGTAGGGAGAGGAATGGGAGGAGTACAGGGGGGATACTGTAGGGAGAGGAATGGGATGTTGTACAGGGGGGATACCGTAGGGAGAGGAGTGGGATGTTGTACAAAGGGGATACCGTAGGGAGAGGAATGGGAGGAGTACAGGGGGGATACCGTAGGGAGAGGAATGGGAGGAGTACAGAGGGGATACCGTAGGGAGAGGAATGGGAGGAGTACAGAGGGGATACCGTAGGGAGAGGAATGGGAGGAGTACAGGGGGGATACCGTAGGGAGAGGAATGGGAGGAGTACAGGGGGATACCGTAGGGAGAGGAATGGGAGGAGTACAGAGGGGATACCGTAGGGAGAGGAGTGGGATGTTGTACAGGGGGGATACCGTAGGGAGAGGAGTGGGAGGAGTACAGGGGGGATACCGTAGGGAGAGGAATGGGAGGAGTACAGAGGGGGATACCGTAGGGAGAGGAATGGGAGGAGTACAGAGGGGATACCGTAGGGAGAGGAGTGGGATGAGTACAGGGGGGATACCGTAGGGAGAGGAATGGGAGGAGTACAGAGGGGATACCGTAGGGAGAGGAATGGGAGGAGTACAGAGGGGATACCGTAGGGGGAGGAGTGGGAGGAGTACAGGGGGGATACCGTAGGGAGAGGAATAGGAGGAGTACAGAGGGGATACCGTATGGAGAGGAGTGGGATGTTGTACAGAGGGGATACCGTAGGGGGAGGAGTGGGAGGAGTACATAGGGGATACCGTAGGGAGAGGAGTGGGATGAGTACAGGGGGGATACCGTAGGGAGAGGAATGGGAGGAGTACAGAGGGGATACCGTAGGGAGAGGAATGGGAGGAGTACAGGTGGGATACCGTAGGGAGAGGAATGGGAGGAGTACAGAGGGGATACCGTAGGGAGAGGAATGGGAGGAGTACAGAGGGGATACTGTAGGGAGAGGAGTGGGAGGAGTACAGGGGGGATACCGTAGGGAGAGGAGTGGGAGGAGTACGGGGGGGATACTGTAGGGAGAGGAATGGGAGGAGTACAGGGGGATACCGTAGGGAGAGGAGTGGGAGGAGTACAGAGGGGATACCGTAGGGAGAGGAATGGGAGGAGTACAGAGGGGATACCGTAGGGAGAGGAGTGGGAGGAGTACAGGGGGGATACCGTATGGAGAGGAATGGGAGGAGTACAGGGGGGGGGATACCGTAGGGAGAGGAATGGGAGGAGTACAGGGGGGGATACCGTAGGGAGAGGAATGGGAGGAGTACAGGGGGGATACCGTAGGGAGAGGAATGGGAGGAGTACAGAGGGGATACTGTAGGGAGAGGAATGGGATGTTGTACAGGGGGGATACCGTAGGGAGAGGAGTGGGATGTTGTACAAAGGGGATACCGTAGGGAGAGGAATGGGAGGAGTACAGGGGGGATACCGTAGGGAGAGGAATGGGAGGAGTACAGAGGGGATACAGTAGGGAGAGGAATGGGAGGAGTACAGAGGGGATACCGTAGGGAGAGGAATGGGAGGAGTACAGAGGGGATACCGTAGGGAGAGGAATGGGAGGAGTACAGGGGGGATACCGTAGGGAGAGGAATGGGAGGAGTACAGGGGGGATACCGTAGGGAGAGGAATGGGAGGAGTACAGAGGGGATACCGTAGGGAGAGGAATGGGAGGAGTACAGGGGGGATACCGTAGGGAGAGGAATGGGAGGAGTACAGAGGGGATACTGTAGGGAGAGGAATGGGATGTTGTACAGGGGGGATACCGTAGGGAGAGGAGTGGGATGTTGTACAAAGGGGATACCGTAGGGAGAGGAATGGGAGGAGTACAGGGGGGATACCGTAGGGAGAGGAATGGGAGGAGTACAGAGGGGATACAGTAGGGAGAGGAATGGGAGGAGTACAGAGGGGATACCGTAGGGAGAGGAATGGGAGGAGTACAGAGGGGATACCGTAGGGAGAGGAATGGGAGGAGTACAGGGGGGATACCGTAGGGAGAGGAATGGGAGGAGTACAGGGGGGATACCGTAGGGAGAGGAATGGGAGGAGTACAGGGGGGATACCGTAGGGAGAGGAATGGGAGGAGTACAGAGGGGATACCGTAGGGAGAGGAATGGGAGGAGTACAGAGGGGATACCGTAGGGAGAGGAATGGGAGGAGTACAGAGGGGATACCGTAGGGAGAGGAATGGGAGGAGTTCAGGGGGGATACCGTAGGGAGAGGAATGGGAGGAGTACAGAGGGGATACCGTAGGGAGAGGAATGGGAGGAGTACAGGGGGGATACTGTAGGGAGAGGAATGGGAGGAGTACAGGGGGGATACCGTAGGGAGAGGAATGGGAGGAGTACAGAGGGGATACCGTAGGGGGAGGAGTGGAAGGAGTACAGGGGGGGGATACCGTAGGGAGAGGAATGGGAGGAGTACAGGGGGATACCGTAGGGAGAGGAATGGGAGGAGTACAGGGGGGATACCGTAGGGAGAGGAATGGGAGGAGTACAGGGGGGATACCGTAGGGAGAGGAATGGGAGGAGTACAGAGGGGATACCGTAGGGAGAGGAATGGGAGGAGTACAGGGGGGGGATACCGTAGGGAGAGGAATGGGAGGAGTACAGGGGGATACCGTAGGGAGAGGAATGGGAGGAGTACAGGGGGGATACCGTAGGGAGAGGAATGGGAGGAGTACAGAGGGGATACCGTAGGGAGAGGAATGGGAGGAGTACGGGGGGGATACCGTAGGGAGAGGAATGGGAGGAGTACAGGGGGATACCGTAGGGAGAGGAATGGGAGGAGTACAGAGGGGATACCGTAGGGAGAGGAATGGGAGGAGTACAGGGGGGGATACCGTAGGGAGAGGAATGGGAGTAGTACAGGGGGTATACCGTAGGGAGAGGAATGGGAGGAGTACAGGGGGGGATACCGTAGGGAGAGGAATGGGAGGAGTACAGGGGGGGATACCGTAGGGAGAGGAATGGGAGGAGTACAGGGGGGGATACCGTAGGGAGAGGAGTGGGAGGAGTACAGAGGGGATACCGTAGGGAGAGGAATGAGAGGAGTACAGAGGGGATACCGTAGGGAGAGGAATGGGAGGAGTACAGAGGGGATACCGTAGGGAGAGGAATGGGAGGAGTACAGAGGGGGGATACCGTAGGGAGAGGAATGGGAGGAGTACAGAGGGGGGATACCGTAGGGAGAGGAATGGGAGGAGGACAGAGGGGATACCGTAGGGGGAGGAGTACAGGGGGGATACCGTAGGGGGAGGAGTGGGAGGAGTACAGAGGGGGGATACCGTAGGGAGAGGAATGGGAGGAGTACAGAGGGGATACCGTAGGGAGAGGAATGGGAGGAGTACAGAGGGGATACCGTAGGGAGAGGAATGGGAGGAGTACAGAGGGGGGATACCGTAGGGAGAGGAATGGGAGGAGTACAGAGGGGATACCGTAGGGAGAGGAATGGGAGGAGTACAGAGGGGGGATACCGTAGGGAGAGGAATGGGAGGAGTACAGAGGGGGGATACCGTAGGGAGAGGAATGGGAGGAGTACAGGGGGGGGGATACCGTAGGGAGAGGAATGGGAGGAGTACAGGGGGGATACCGTAGGGAGAGGAATGTGAGGAGTACAGAGGGGATACCGTAGGGAGAGGAATGGGGGGAGTACAGAGGGGGGATACCGTAGGGAGAGGAATGGGAGGAGTACAGAGGGGATACCGTAGGGAGAGGAATGGGAGGAGTACAGAGGGGGGATACCGTAGGGAGAGGAATGGGAGGAGGACAGAGGGGATACCGTAGGGAGAGGAATGGGAGGAGTACAGGGGGGATACCGTAGGGAGAGGAATGGGAGGAGTACAGAGGGGATACCGTAGGGAGAGGAATGGGAGGAGTACAGGGGGGATACTGTAGGGAGAGGAATGGGAGGAGTACAGGGGGGATACCGTAGGGAGAGGAATGGGAGGAGTACAGAGGGGATACCGTAGGGGGAGGAGTGGAAGGAGTACAGGGGGGGGATACCGTAGGGAGAGGAATGGGAGGAGTACAGGGGGATACCGTAGGGAGAGGAATGGGAGGAGTACAGGGGGGATACCGTAGGGAGAGGAATGGGAGGAGTACAGGGGGGATACCGTAGGGAGAGGAATGGGAGGAGTACAGAGGGGATACCGTAGGGAGAGGAATGGGAGGAGTACAGGGGGGGGATACCGTAGGGAGAGGAATGGGAGGAGTACAGAGGGGATACCGTAGGGAGAGGAATGGGAGGAGTACGGGGGGGATACCGTAGGGAGAGGAATGGGAGGAGTACAGGGGGATACCGTAGGGAGAGGAATGGGAGGAGTACAGAGGGGATACCGTAGGGAGAGGAATGGGAGGAGTACAGGGGGGGATACCGTAGGGAGAGGAATGGGAGTAGTACAGGGGGTATACCGTAGGGAGAGGAATGGGAGGAGTACAGGGGGGGATACCGTAGGGAGAGGAATGGGAGGAGTACAGGGGGGGATACCGTAGGGAGAGGAATGGGAGGAGTACAGGGGGGATACCGTAGGGAGAGGAGTGGGAGGAGTACAGAGGGGATACCGTAGGGAGAGGAATGAGAGGAGTACAGAGGGGATACCGTAGGGAGAGGAATGGGAGGAGTACAGAGGGGATACCGTAGGGAGAGGAATGGGAGGAGTACAGAGGGGGGATACCGTAGGGAGAGGAATGGGAGGAGTACAGAGGGGATACCGTAGGGAGAGGAATGGGAGGAGTACAGAGGGGGGATACCGTAGGGAGAGGAATGGGAGGAGTACAGAGGGGATACCGTAGGGAGAGGAATGGGAGGAGTACAGAGGGGGGATACCGTAGGGAGAGGAATGGGAGGAGTACAGAGGGGGGATACCGTAGGGAGAGGAATGGGAGGAGTACAGGGGGGGGATACCGTAGGGAGAGGAATGGGAGGAGTACAGGGGGGATACCGTAGGGAGAGGAATGTGAGGAGTACAGAGGGGATACCGTAGGGAGAGGAATGGGGGGAGTACAGGGGGGATACCGTAGGGAGAGGAATGGGAGGAGTACAGGGGGGATACCGTAGGGAGAGGAATGGGAGGAGTACAGGGGGGATACCGTAGGGAGAGGAATGGGAGGAGTACAGGGGGGATACCGTAGGGAGAGGAATGGGAGGAGTACAGAGGGGATACTGTAGGGAGAGGAATGGGAGGAGTACAGAGGTGATACCGTAGGGAGAGGAATGGGAGGAGTACAGGGGGGATACCGTAGGGAGAGGAATGGGAGGAGTACAGGGGGATACCGTAGGGAGAGGAGTGGGAGGAGTACAGAGGGGATACCGTAGGGAGAGGAATGGGAGGAGTACAGGGGGGATACCGTAGGGAGAGGAGTGGGAGGAGTACAGAGGGGATACTGTAGGGAGAGGAATGGGATGTTGTACAGAGGGGATACCGTAGGGAGAGGAATGGGAGGAGTACGGGGGGGATACCGTAGGGAGAGGAATGGGAGGAATACAGAGGGGATACCGTAGGGAGAGGAATGGGAGGAGTACGGGGGGGATACCGTAGGGAGAGGAATGGGAGGAGTACGGGGGGGATACCGTAGGGAGAGGAATGGGAGGAGTACAGGGGGGATACCGTATGGAGAGGAGTGGGAGGAGTACAGGGGGGGATACCGTAGGGAGAGGAATGGGAGGAGTACAGAGGGGATACCGTAGGGAGAGGAATGGGAGGAGTACAGAGGGGGTATACCGTAGGGAGAGGAATGGGAGGAGTACAGGGGGGATACCGTAGGGAGAGGAATGGTAGGAGTACAGAGGGGATACCGTAGGGAGAGGAATGGGAGGAGTACAGGGGGGATATCGTAGGGAGAGGAATGGTAGGAGTACAGAGGGGATACTGTAGGGAGAGGAATGGGAGGCGTACAGGGGGGGGGGATACTGTAGGGAGAGGAATGGGAGGAGTACAGGGGGGGGGGATACTGTAGGGAGAGGAATGGGAGGAGTACAGAGGGGATACTGTAGGGAGAGGAATGGGAGGAGTACAGAGGGGATACCGTAGGGAGAGGAATGGGAGGAGTACAGAGGGGATACCGTAGGGAGAGGAATGGGAGGAGTACAGGGGGGGGGATACCGTAGGGAGAGGAATGGGAGGAGTACAGAGGGGATACCGTAGGGAGAGGAATGGGAGGAGTACAGAGGGGATACCGTAGGGAGAGGAATGGGAGGAGTACAGGGGGGGGGATACCGTAGGGAGAGGAATGGGAGGAGTACAGGGGGGGGGATACCGTAGGGAGAGGAATGGGAGGAGTACAGGGGGGATACCGTAGGGAGAGGAATGGGAGGAGTACAGAGGGGATACCGTAGGGAGAGGAATGGGAGGAGTACAGGGTGGATACCGTAGGGAGAGGAATGGGAGGAGTACAGAGGGGATACAGTAGGGAGAGGAATGGGAGGAGTACAGAGGGGATACCGTAGGGAGAGGAATGGGAGGAGTACAGAGGGGATACCGTAGGGAGAGGAATGGGAGGAGTACAGAGGGGATACCGTAGGGAGAGGAATGGGAGGAGTACAGGGGGGATACCGTAGGGAGAGGAATGGGAGGAGTACAGAGGGGATACCGTAGGGAGAGGAATGGGAGGAGTACAGGGGGGGGGATACCGTAGGGAGAGGAATGGGATGAGTACAGAGGGGATACCGTAGGGAGAGGAATGGGAGGAGTACAGAGGGGATACCGTAGGGAGAGGAATGGGAGGAGTACAGGGGGGGGGATACCGTAGGGAGAGGAATGGGAGGAGTACAGGGGGGGGGATACCGTAGGGAGAGGAATGGGAGGAGTACAGGGGGGATACCGTAGGGAGAGGAATGGGAGGAGTACAGAGGGGATACCGTAGGGAGAGGAATGGGAGGAGTACAGGGGGGGGGATACCGTAGGGAGAGGAGTGGGAGGAGTACAGTGGGGATACCGTAGGGAGAGGAATGGGAGGAGTACCGAGGGGATACTGTAGGGAGAGGAATGGGAGGAGTACAGAGGGGATACTGTAGGGAGAGGAGTGGGAGGAGTACAGGGGGATACCGTAGGGAGAGGAATGGGAGGAGTACAGGGGGGATACCGTAGGGAGAGGAATGGGATGTTGTACAGAGGGGACACCGTAGGGAGAGGAATGGGAGGAGTACAGAGGGGATACCGTAGGGAGAGGAATGGGAGGAGTACAGGGGGATACCGTAGGGAGAGGAATGGGAGGAGTACAGAGGGGATACCGTAGGGAGAGGAATGGGAGGAGTACAGGGGGGATACCGTAGGGAGAGGAATGGGAGGAGTACAGGGGGGATACCGTAGGGAGAGGAATGGGAGGAGTACAGGGGGGATACCGTAGGGAGAGGAATGGGAGGAGTACAGAGGGGATACCGTAGGGAGAGGAGTGGGAGGAGTACAGAGGGGATACCGTAGGGAGAGGAGTGGGAGGAGTACAGAGGGGATACCGTAGGGAGAGGAATGGGAGGAGTACAGAGGGGATACCGTAGGGAGAGGAATGGGAGGAGTACAGGGGGGATACCGTAGGGAGAGGAGTGGGAGGAGTACAGTGGGGATACCGTAGGGAGAGGAATGGGAGGAGTACAGAGGGGATACCGTAGGGAGAGGAGTGGGAGGAGTACAGAGGGGATACCGTAGGGAGAGGAGTGGGAGGAGTACAGGGGGGGGGGGGATACCGTAGGGAGAGGAATGGGATGTTGTACAGGGGGGATACCGTAGGGAGAGGAATGGGAGGAGTACAGGGGGGATACCGTAGGGAGAGGAGTGGGAGGAGTACAGGGGGGATACCGTAGGGAGAGGAATGGGAGGAGTACAGAGGGGATACCGTAGGGAGAGGAGTGGGAGGAGTACAGGGGGGATACCGTATGGAAAGGAATGGGAGGAGTACAGGGGGGATACCGTAGGGAGAGGAATGGGAGGAGTACAGAGGGGATACTGTAGGGGGAGGAATGGGAGGAGTACAGGGGGGGATACCGTAGGGAGAGGAATGGGAGGAGTACAGGGGGGATACCGTAGGGAGAGGAGTGGGAGGAGTACAGGGGGGATACCGTAGGGAGAGGAATGGGAGGAGTACAGTGGGGATACCGTAGGGAGAGGAATGGGAGGAGTACAGGGGGGATACCGTAGGGAGAGGAATGGGAGGAGTACAGAGGGGATACCGTAGGGAGAGGAATGGGAGGAGTACAGAGGGGATACCGTAGGGAGAGGAATGGGAGGAGTACAGGGGGGATACCGTAGGGAGAGGAATGGGAGGAGTACAGGGGGATACCGTAGGGAGAGGAATGGGAGGAGTACAGGGGGGATACCGTAGGGAGAGGAGTGGGAGGAGTACAGGGGGGATACCGTAGGGAGAGGAATGGGAGGAGTACAGGGGGGATACCGTAGGGAGAGGAATGGGAGGAGTACAGGGGGGATACCGTAGGGAGAGGAATGGGAGGAGTACAGGGGGGATACTGTAGGGAGAGGAATGGGAGGAGTACAGAGGGGATACTGTAGGGAGAGGAATGGGATGTTGTACAGGGGGGATACCGTAGGGAGAGGAGTGGGATGTTGTACAAAGGGGATACCGTAGGGAGAGGAATGGGAGGAGTACAGGGGGGATACCGTAGGGAGAGGAATGGGAGGAGTACAGAGGGGATACAGTAGGGAGCGGAATGGGAGGAGTACAGGGGGGGATACCGTAGGGAGAGGAATGGGAGGAGTACAGGGGGGATACCGTAGGGAGCGGAATGGGAGGAGTACAGGGGGGATACCGTAGGGAGCGGAATGGGAGGAGTACAGGGGGGATACCGTAGGGAGAGGAATGGGAGGAGTACAGGGGGGATACCGTAGGGAGAGGAATGGGAGGAGTACAGAGGGGATACCGTAGGGAGAGGAATGGGAGGAGTACAGAGGGGATACCGTAGGGAGAGGAATGGGAGTAGTACAGAGGGGATACCGTAGGGAGAGGAGTGGGAGGAGTACAGAGGGGATACTGTAGGGAGAGGAATGGGAGGAGTACAGAGGGGATACCGTAGGGAGAGGAATGGGAGGAGTACAGGGGGGGGGATACCGTAGGGAGAGGAATGGGAGGAGTACAGGGGGGATACCGTAGGGAGAGGAATGGGAGGAGTACAGGGGGGATACCGTAGGGAGAGGAGTGGGAGGAGTACAGGGGGGATACCGTAGGGAGAGGAATGGGAGGAGTACAGGGGGGATACTGTAGGGAGAGGAATGGGAGGAGTACAGGGGGGGATACTGTAGGGAGAGGAATGGGAGGAGTACAGGGGGGATACCGTAGGGAGAGGAATGGGAGGAGTACAGAGGGGATACCGTAGGGAGAGGAATGGGAGGAGTACAGAGGGGATACCGTAGGGAGAGGAATGGGAGGAGTACAGAGGGGATACCGTAGGGAGAGGAATGGGAGGAGTACAGAGGGGATACCGTAGGGAGAGGAATGGGAGGAGTACAGAGGGGATACCGTATGGAGAGGAATGGGAGGAGTACAGAGGGGATACCGTAGGGAGAGGAGTGGGAGGAGTACAGAGGGGATACCGTAGGGAGAGGAGTGGGAGGAGTACAGGGAGGATACCGTAGGGAGAGGAATGGGAGGAGTACAGGGGGGATACCGTAGGGAGAGGAATGGGAGGAGTACAGAGGGGATACCGTAGGGAGAGGAATGGGAGGAGTACAGAGGGGATACCGTAGGGAGAGGAATGGGAGGAGTACAGGGGGGATACCGTAGGGAGAGGAATGGGAGGAGTACAGGGGGATACCGTATGGAGAGGAATGGAGGAGTACAGGGGGGATACCGTAGGGAGAGGAATGGGAGGAGTACAGGGGGGATACCGTAGGGAGAGGAGTGGGATGTTGTACAGTGGGGATACTGTAGGGAGAGGAATGGGAGGAGTACAGGGGGGATACCGTAGGGAGAGGAATGGGAGGAGTACAGAGGGGATACCGTAGGGAGAGGAGTGGGAGGAGTACAGTGGGGATACCGTAGGGAGAGGAATGGGAGGAGTACAGAGGGGATACCGTAGGAAGAGGAATGGGAGGAGTACAGGGGGGGGGATACCGTAGGGAGAGGAATGGGAGGAGTACGGGGGGGGGGATACCGTAGGGAGAGGAATGGGAGGAGTACAGGGGGGATACCGTAGGGAGAGGAATGGGGGGAGTACAGGGGGGATACTGTAGGGAGAGGTATGGGAGGAGTACAGGGGGGGATACCGTAGGGAGAGGAATGGGAGGAGTACAGGAGGATACCGTAGGAAGAGGAATGGGAGGAGTACAGGGGGGATACCGTAGGGAGAGGAATGGGAGGAGTACAGGGGGGATACCGTAGGGAGAGGAATGGGAGGAGTACAGGGGGGATACCGTAGGGAGAGGAATGGGAGGAATACAGAGGGGATACCGTAGGGAGAGGAATGGGAGGAGTACAGGGGGGGCGGGATACCGTAGGGAGAGGAATGGGAGGAGTACAGGGGGGATACCGTAGGGAGAGGAATGGGGGGAGTACAGGGGGGATACTGTAGGGAGAGGTATGGGAGGAGTACAGGGGGGGATACCGTAGGGAGAGGAATGGGAGGAGTATAGGAGGATACCGTAGGAAGAGGAATGGGAGGAGTACAGGGGGGATACCGTAGGGAGAGGAATGGGAGGAGTACAGGGGGGATACCGTAGGGAGAGGAATGGGAGGAGTACAGGGGGGATACCGTAGGGAGAGGAATGGGAGGAGTACAGGAGAGGGGATACCGTAGGGAGAGGAATGGGAGGAGTACAGAGGGGATACCGTAGGGAGAGGAATGGGAGGAGTACAGGGGGGATACCGTAGGGAGAGGAATGGGAGGAGTACAGGGGGGATACCGTAGGGAGAGGAATGGGAGGAGTACAGGGGGGATACCGTAGGGAGAGGAATGGGAGGAGTACAGGGGGGATACCGTAGGGAGAGGAATGGGAGAAGTACAGGGGGGATACCGTATGGAGAGGAATGGGAGGAGTACAGGGAGGATACCGTAGGGAGAGGAATGGGAGGAGTACAGGGGGGGGGGATACCGTAGGGAGAGGAATGGGAGGAGTACAGGGGGGATACCGTAGGGAGAGGAATGGGAGGAGTACAGAGGGGATACCGTAGGGAGAGGAATGGGAGGAGTACAGGGGGGATACTGTAGGGAGAGGAATGGGAGGAGTACGGGGGGGTTACCGTATGGAGAGGAATGGGAGGAGTACAGGGGGGATACTGTAGGGAGAGGATTGGGAGGAGTACAGGGGGGATACCGTAGGGAGAGGAATGGGAGGAGTACAGGGGGATACCGTAGGGAGAGGAATGGGGGGAGTACAGGGGGGATACCGTAGGGAGAGGAATGGGAGGAGTACAGAGGGGATACCGTAGGGAGAGGAATGGGAGGAGTACAGGGGGGATACCGTAGGGAGAGGAATGGGAGGAGTACAGGGGGATACCGTAGGGAGAGGAATGGGGGGAGTACAGGGGGGATACCGTAGGGAGAGGAATGGGATGTTGTACAGTGGGGATACCGTAGGGAGAGGAATGAGAGGAGTACAGGGGGGGATACCGTAGGGAGAGGAGTGGGAGGAGTACAGGGAGGATACCGTAGGGAGAGGAATGGGAGGAGTACAGGGGGGATACCGTAGGGAGCGGAATGGGAGGAGTACAGGGGGGATACCGTAGGGAGAGGAATGGGAGGAGTACAGGGGGGATACCGTAGGGAGAGGAATGGGAGGAGTACAGAGGGGATACCGTAGGGAGAGGAATGGGAGGAGTACAGGGGGGATACCGTAGGGAGAGGAATGGGAGGAGTACAGGGGGATACCGTAGGGAGAGGAATGGGAGGAGTACAGGGGGGATACCGTAGGGAGAGGAATGGGAGGAGTACAGGGGGGATACCGTAGGGAGAGGAATGGGAGAAGTACAGGGGGGATACCGTATGGAGAGGAATGGGAGGAGTACAGGGAGGATACCGTAGGGAGAGGAATGGGAGGAGTACAGGGGGGGGGGATACCGTAGGGAGAGGAATGGGAGGAGTACAGGGGGGATACCGTAGGGAGAGGAATGGGAGGAGTACAGAGGGGATACCGTAGGGAGAGGAATGGGAGGAGTACAGGGGGGAATGGAGGAGTACGGGGGGGTTACCGTATGGAGAGGAATGGGAGAGTACAGGGGGGATACCGTAGGGAGAGGATTGGGAGGAGTACAGGGGGGATACCGTAGGGAGAGGAATGGGAGGAGTACAGGGGGATACCGTAGGAGAGGAATGGGGGGAGTACAGGGGGGATACCGTAGGGAGAGGAATGGGAGGAGTACAGAGGGGATACCGTAGGGAGAGGAATGGGAGGAGTACAGGGGGGATACCGTAGGGAGAGGAATGGGAGGAGTACAGGGGGATACCGTAGGAGAGGAATGGGGTGAGTACAGGGGGGATACCGTAGGGAGAGGAATGGGATGTTGTACAGTGGGGATACCGTAGGGAGAGGAATGAGAGGAGTACAGGGGGGGATACCGTAGGGAGAGGAGTGGGAGGAGTACAGGGAGGATACCGTAGGGAGAGGAATGGGAGGAGTACAGGGGGGATACGTAGGGAGCGAATGGGAGGAGTACAGGGGGGATACCGTAGGGAGAGGAATGGGAGGAGTACAGGGGGGGATACCGTAGGGAGAGGAGTGGGATGTTGTACAGAGGGGATACCGTAGGGAGAGGAATGGGAGGAGTACAGGGGCGGATACCGTAGGGAGAGGAGTGGGAGGAGTACAGAGGGGATACTGTAGGGAGAGGAGTGGGAGGAGTACAGGGGGATACCGTAGGGAGAGGAATGGGAGGAGTACAGGGGGGGGGGATACTGTAGGGAGAGGAATGGGAGGAGTACAGGGGGGATACCGTAGGAGAGGAATGGGAGGAGTACAGGGGGGATACCGTAGGGAGAGGAATGGGAGGAGTACAGGGGGGATACCGTAGGGAGAGGAATGGAGGAGTACAGGGGGGATACCGTAGGGAGAGGAATGGGAGGAGTACAGAGGGATACCGTAGGGAGAGGAATGGGAGGAGTACAGGGGGGATACCGTAGGGAGAGGAATGGGAGGAGTACAGGGGGGATACCGTAGGGAGAGGAATGGGAGGAGTACAGGGGGGATACCGTAGGGAGAGGAATGGGAGGAGTACAGGGGGGATACCGTAGGGAGAGGAATGGAGAAGTACAGGGGGATACCGTATGGAGAGGAATGGGAGGAGTACAGGGAGGATACCGTAGGGAGAGGAATGGGAGGAGTACAGGGGCGGATACCGTAGGGAGAGGAGTGGGAGGAGTACAGAGGGGATACTGTAGGGAGAGGAGTGGGAGGAGTACAGGGGGATACCGTAGGAGAGGAATGGGAGGAGTACAGGGGGGGGGGATACTGTAGGGAGAGGAATGGGAGGAGTACAGGGGGGATACGTAGGGAGAGGAATGGGAGGAGTACAGGGGGGATACCGTAGGGAGAGGAATGGGAGGAGTACAGGGGTGATACCGTAGGGAGAGGAATGGGAGGAGTACAGGGGGGATACCGTAGGGAGAGGAATGGGAGGAGTACAGGGGGGGGGGATACTGTAGGGAGAGGAATGGGAGGAGTACAGGGGGATACCGTAGGGAGAGGAATGGGAGGAGTACAGGGGATACCGTAGGGAGAGGAATGGGAGGAGTACAGGGGGGATACCGTAGGGAGAGGAATGGGAGGAGTACAGTGGGGATACCGTAGGGAGAGGAATGGGAGGAGTACAGAGGGGATACCGTAGGGAGAGGAATGGGAGGAGTACAGGGGGGGATACCGTAGGGAGAGGAATGGGAGGAGTACAGGGGATACCGTAGGGAGAGGAATGGGAGGAGTACAGGGGGGATACCGTAGGGAGAGGAATGGGAGGAGTACAGGGAGGATACCGTAGGGAGAGGAATGGGAGGAGTACAGGGGGGATACCGTAGGGAGAGGAATGGGAGGAGTACAGGGGGGGATACCGTAGGGAGAGGAATGGGAGGAGTACAGGGGGGATACCGTAGGGAGAGGAATGGGAGGAGTACAGGGGGGATACTGTAGGGAGAGGAATGGGAGGAGTACAGGGGGGATACCGTAGGGAGAGGAGTGGGATGTTGTACGGGGGGGATACCGTAGGGAGAGGAATGGGAGGAGTACAGGGGGGATACCGTAGGGAGAGGAATGGGAGGAGTACAGGGGGGATACCGTAGGGAGAGGAATGGAGGAGTACAGGGAGGATACCGTAGGGAGAGGAATGGGAGGAGTACAGAGGGGATACCGTAGGGAGAGGAATGGGATGTTGTACAGGGGGGATACCGTAGGGAGAGGAATGGGGGGTTGTGCCATGAGGTAAGAATCCTGCAGGGAGGGGAGGTGCATGGTGGGGGATGTATTAAAGTGAGTAAGACATGTGGGACATCACTATGGAAAGATGTTATATCATACAATGTTGTCTGACTGTGTAGCCAGAACCTGTTATTTTCTGTGTAAAGGTGACCATTGTCCATGTGTAACCTCCCTCTGCTTTACCCCCAGTCCTACCAGGTTCTCCTCCCGCAGAACCAGGACTGGCCAAGAAAAGACTCGTCACAGAAGAGGAGACTTTCACTTTACAGGTGATCACACCCGTGTTACCAGTCCTGTCTCAGTGACCGCTCATTATACACTTACAGGTGATCACACCCCGTGTTAGTCAGCCAGTCCTGTCTTAGAGACAGTCATCTGTAAGCACAGCTTGCCAAGGCAGAAAATTGCCTATCTTTACTGCCCTTAAAAAGCAAACAAAAAAATAAAATCCCTGCCTTTGTTTTAGTTGAATGCACCTTTCCATTTGTGGGGAGCGGGTTGTGCTCAGCCATTTGAATAAATAGTTCTGTGTTGACCTTGCATTACCACTTACACATCTATTCAGTCTCCCCTTACACCAGCGGTTCTCTTACTTCTCACTCTACGCACATTAAAATGCAGTACGGAAATCTTCAGAACACTGAAGCGCTTCTCGGCGGTTTGTAAAGGACTTTAAGAAGGGAAAAATACATGATGATTGTATTATGCATACTAATTTCCAAAGACATACATTTGAAATGAACATTAATAATTGTTAGTCTTTATAGAAAAAGTGGGACACCCTAAGCTGGTGTCCAGGACACACTAAAGTGTCACTGCATCCCGGGCTGGGAACAACTGCCTTACACGTCTCTTCTCTAATGTAAATAAACCCAGTTTGGCTAGTCTCTCTTTATAACTCAGATCTTCCAATCCCTTTATCAGTTTTGTTGCACGTCTCTGCAGTTTTTTCGTTTTAACCCTTAGAGTGCCAAAGATTGCAAGACATGTTGTTGCACTGTTGTGTAACCCTTTGGCATGCAGTGGCTTAATAATGTCTCAAGTGGACTCCATATGCCACTTACAGGTTAAAGGCCGTGAACGCTTTGAGATGTTAAAGAAGATAAATGATGCGCTTGAGATACAAGAGAAAGCTGATCAACAGAAACTGTAAGTAGTGTGTGTGAGCGCGTCGCAGGGGGGTGTCTGTGTGTGAGCGCGTCGCGGGGGGATGTCTGTGTGTGAGCGCGTCGCAGGGGGGTGTCTGTGTGTGAGTGCGTCGCGGGGGATGTCTGTGTGTGAGCGCGTCGCAGGGGGGTGTCTGTGTGTGAGTGCGTCGCCGGGGATGTCTGTGTGTGAGCGCGTCGCCGGGGGATGTCTGTGTGTGAGCGCGTCGCAGGGGGGTGTCTGTGTGTGAGCGCGTCGCAGGGGGGTGTCTGTGTGTGAGCGCGTCGCAGGGGGGTGTCTGTGTGTGAGCGCGTCGCAGGGGGGTGTCTGTGTGTGAGCGCGTTGCGGGGGGATGTCTGTGTGTGAGCGCGTCGCAGGGGGGTGTCTGTGTGTGAGCGCGTCGCAGGGGGGTGTCTGTGTGTGAGCGCGTCGCCGGGGGATGTCTGTGTGTGAGCGCGTCGCAGGGGGATGTCTGTGTGTGAGCGCGTTGCAGGGGGGTGTCTGTGTGTGAGCGCGTCGCAGGGGGGTGTCTGTGTGTGAGCGCGTCGCAGGGGGGTGTCTGTGTGTGAGCGCGTCGCCGGGGGGTGTCTGTGTGTGAGCGCGTCGCCGGGGGATGTCTGTGTGTGAGCGCGTCGCAGGGGGGTGTCTGTGTGTGAGCGCGTCGCAGGGGGGTGTCTGTGTGTGAGCGCGTCGCCGGGGGGTGTCTGTGTGTGAGCGCGTCGCCGGGGGATGTCTGTGTGTGAGCGCGTCGCAGGGGGGTGTCTGTGTGTGAGCGCGTCGCAGGGGGGTGTCTGTGTGTGAGCGCGTCGCAGGGGGATGTCTGTGTGTGAGCGCGTCGCACTAAAGGACTTTTTCTCTCCCCCCCCCCCCCCATGGTCCCTGCACCCGTATAAAGACTGCAAGAAAAAAATAATTATTAGGTAAAATCCCATTTTTGTGTAAGCGGATCCATTGACTCAAGATTCATACTGGTTTCTTCCTCCTGGTAGAGACGATTATGGTATCTCCATGGTTCCTCTGTTCCACAGCGGATAAAAGGGGAGTTTTGTGTACTTGCCAATAAATCCCTTTTTTTTTTTTTTCTCTCTCTTCCCCCCCCCCCCCCCCCCCACCTTCCTCCTCTACTGAAGGCCACTGGTATTGGGTGAAGTGGTGCCAGGCGGGAGTCTCTGCACCCACAGAACTCCTGCAGGTGCCCGGTCCCTTACTGGCTGCTACTTAATCCCATATCTCCTGTGTTTATTGAGAAGTACACAATCCCCTTTAATGCATTGGTCTTTGTAGATTAAAGCTCTTCTGTCGAGGGGACATGTCGTTTTGGATCACCTGTTAGTCATGCTATATAAAAATTTGCTAAAACGTGTGTAACGACGAAGTCATGTTCAGTAGAGACTGCCCGCGGCGCAGCTGATAGCTGGATTCGCCTTCGGAGCGTCCAGCTCTGTATCAGCCGCGGCGCGGGCAGTCTCCACTGCGCATGACTGCCCCGCGAGCGGCTGGCAGTGGCACTGTGGCCTGTGTAACGGGCTCTTCAACTGGTTGGGTCATAAAAGAAGTGGGAATGTTCCCCCTGTACTTCACAGTAAAATGTCTACATCCGGTGAGAATTAAAGTGTCTCTCGTCCACAGGACCCTGAAATGTAGGAAATGCCGTGATGAGATCAAACCAAAGAAAGGGAAGAAGCTTCTGGTGAAGGATGAACATGACTCTGAGGGAGGGGAACATGCCCCCTAAAATCTGTATATAATGTGGGGGCGAATCCTCTACACTGCAAGTTCATATCTGTACGAGGATTGAGATGGTGGGATCTCAGATCTTCTCCTTTACTCCCCAAATCCCCATACAGTATTGGGGGCAGGACCCCAGATTCACTCTTACTCCCCAAAATCCCTAAAATATTGGGGCAGGCCCCCCTCTTTCTATGCTGCTCCGTAAAAATCTGTGTTTAAAAATGGTGACAATGCTTCCACTCAACCCACATCATGAATTCCTTCCATCCTGAACCCCACAAATACTTCCACCTTTCTACCCTCTCTTCTACATACAATATGGGTCCAGGAGCCCAGAATTCCTTCATCCAGAATCCCTCCACCCTGCTCACCTATCCGCTTCATACAATATGGGTCCAGGAACCCAGAACCCCTTCCACCCGGGAAACCAGAAATACTTCCACCCTGCTCACCTATCCGCTTCATACAGTATGGGTACAGGAGCCCAGAACCCCTTCCACCCGGGAAACCAGAAATACTCCACCCTGCTCACCTATCCGCGTCATACAATATGGGTCCAGGAACCCAGAACCCCTTCCACCCGGGAAACCAGAAATACTTCCACCCTGCTCACCTATCCGCGTCATACAATATGGGTCCAGGAACCCAGAACCCCTTCCACCCGGAAACCAGAAATACTTACACCCTGCTCACCTATCCACTTCATACAATATGGGTCCAGGAACCCAGAACCCCTTCCACCCGGGAAACCAGAAATACTTCCACCCTGCTCACCTATCCGCTTCATACAATATGGGTCCAGGAACCCAGAACCCCTTCCACCCGGGAAACCAGAAATACTTCCACCCTGCTCACCTATCCGCTTCATACAATATGGGTCCAGGAACCCAGAACCCCTTCCACCCGGGAAACCAGAACCCCTTCCACCCTGCTCACCTATCCGCTTCATACAGTATGGGTACAGGAGCCCAGAACCCCTTCCACCCGGGAAACCAGAACCCCTTCCACCCTGCTCACCTATCCGCTTCATACAATATGGGTCCAGGAACCCAGAACCCCCTTCCACCCGGGAAACCAGAAATACTTCCACCCTGCTCACCTATCCGCTTCATACAATATGGGTCCAGGAACCCAGAACCCCTTCCACCCGGGAAACCAGAAATACTTCCACCCTGCTCACCTATCCGCGTCATACAGTATGGGTACAGGAGCCCAGAACCCCTTCCACCCGGGAAACCAGAAATACTTCCACCCTGCTCACCTATCCGCGTCATACAATATGGGTCCAGGAACCCAGAACCCCTTCCACCCGGGGAAACCAGAAATACTTCCACCCTGCTCACCTATCCGCGTCATACAATATGGGTCCAGGAACCCAGAACCCCTTCCACCCGGGAAACCAGAAATACTTACACCCTGCTCACCTATCCACTTCATACAATATGGGTCCAGGAACCCAGAACCCCTTCCACCCGGGAAACCAGAAATACTTCCACCCTGCTCACCTATCCGCTTCATACAATATGGGTCCAGGAACCCAGAACCCCTTCCACCCGGGAAACCAGAAATACTTCCACCCTGCTCACCTATCCGCTTCATACAATATGGGTCCAGGAACCCAGAACCCCTTCCACCCGGGAAACCAGAACCCCTTCCACCCTGCTCACCTATCCGCTTCATACAGTATGGGTACAGGAGCCCAGAACCCCTTCCACCCGGGAAACCAGAACCCCTTCCACCCTGCTCACCTATCCGCTTCATACAATATGGGTCCAGGAACCCAGAACCCCTTCCACCCGGGAAACCAGAAATACTTCCACCCTGCTCACCTATCCGCTTCATACAATATGGGTCCAGGAACCCAGAACCCCTTCCACCCGGGAAACCAGAAATACTTCCACCCTGCTCACCTATCCGCTTCATACAATATGGGTACAGGAGCCCAGAACCCCTTCCACCCGGGAAACCAGAAATCCCTCCACCCTGCTCACCTATCCGCTTCATACAATATGGGTCCAGGAACCCAGAACCCCTTCCACCCGGGAAACCAGAAATACTTCCACCCTGCTCACCTATCCGCTTCATACAATATGGGTCCAGGAACCCAGAACCCCTTCCACCCGGGAAACCAGAAATACTTCCACCCTGCTCACCTATCCGCGTCATACAATATGGGTCCAGGAACCCAGAACCCCTTCCACCCGGGAAACCAGAAATACTTCCACCCTGCTCACCTATCCGCGTCATACAGTATGGGTACAGGAGCCCAGAACCCCTTCCACCCGGGAAACCAGAAATCCCTCCACCCTGCTCACCTATCCGCTTCATACAATATGGGTCCAGGAACCCAGAACCCCTTCCACCCGGGAAACCAGAAATACTTCCACCCTGCTCACCTATCCACTTCATACAATATGGGTCCAGGAACCCAGAACCCCTTCCACCCGGGAAACCAGAACCCCTTCCACCCTGCTCACCTATCCGCGTCATACAGTATGGGTACAGGAGCCCAGAACTCCCATCCTGCCCCCCATGGATCCAGAACCACAGAAACCCTTCTACACTTCTCTCCATATCTTTAAGGGGTGGAGGCAGTAAGAACGGTCAGTCTGTATTAGGCCTCCAGCTGTTGGAAATGACAAGTCCCATCATGCACTGACAGCTGGAGGCCTGTAACCAGACGCATGCTGCTTTACACAATGTGCTGAGATCTTTATACATGGTTTGAGGTCAGGATATGGGTTTCGCCCCCACGCCCACACAAACAGCTGGCTGTATATTGCTTTATGGCCTAACATGTAGGGTGCACACACTGACCTAAATGGGCCACACAAGAGCTATTCCCCTCTTATAAAAGGTTCCCTTTTTCATGTGAGGGCTCACACGTGCCCCCGCATACTGTCTAAATCGCAACACAGAAGAGCGTATTATACAGACTGTTTGGTCAACACTATGTTAGACCCCAAGGGCTGAGTGCGCCCCACTATCTGGGATCGGAAGGTGCAGGATATATTTAGTAGTCTCCTTGCCTGTGCTGCTGTTTGTAATGCTCACTGCCATTTGCTTTTGTAATCCCTTTTTTTAAATAAACATTTACATTAAATTTTACTATTGTGTTTTTTTGTGACACTATTAGTGTGTGTGTGTGTGTGTGTGTGTGTGTGTGTATAAGAGCATTCCAGTAGTTGTGGTGGTTAATCTGTAGGATGGGTGTATACCTCCTTTCCTGTTTTGTTGTTGACACCCTACATAACTGGCTTGCTCTGAAGGATTTAACCCCTTAGGGACAGTGCGCGCATGAGCGTGCAGCTGCACCGTGAGCCCTGAACTCCATGCCGTTCCAGGACAGTCACTGGTCCTTAAGTGCCGGACCGCCTTGACAGTCCTGGCACGTCAATGGTCCTTAAGGGGTTAAAATGGATAACCTTTAGATCAGTCGGCCACTCTGCAGTCACACCAGCACACACAGGAGAAGGTGAGACTCACGAAGTGTGAATCCGTGTGCCACACTGTGGACTTGGCTGTGAGTTTGATGAAGTAACAGGATAACAGGCTTTATTGTAAATACTGGAACACTGAGTGCGGGAGATGGCCAAAGTGTTTGCCCTCCCCACAATGGCACCCCTGAGACAAACAGCTGTGTGTGGAGCACACTTGCATCTATACACCCAACCCCAGGCCATAGACCTACAGATCTGGTGATCCATCTGAAGTTGGCAATCCTACCTGAGAGATATGAACCAGAAAATGGGAGGCCTGCTGACATCGCCCATCTCTTGCTCCAACAATTTCTCCTTATATTGGCTAGTTACTATACTTCTGATCGTTTTAGAGGACCCCCCCACCCCCAAGCAGTCTTCACGTGCTCAGGTACAATTAGATGTCCTGAGTACTCAGTAACATTAAATTAGGTTGAATAAAGACACAAGTCCATAAAGTTCAACCTTTTCCCCATACCCTAGTGACATGAGAATTATGTAGCTTTCCTGCTACCAAATAAGTCATTTATCAGACCTTCCTGATTTGCCTAATAATATACAGTATAACCCTGTGTTTAGATTTTTTTTCCCCAAAAAAAAAAAAAAAAAATCTCTTAAATGTATCCATTGTATCTGCAATAACCACCTCCTTGGGCAAGAAATTCCACAATTTAACAGACCTTACTGTGAAAAACCCCTTCCTCTGCTGAAGTCTAAACCTCCTTTCCTCTAATCTCAAGGGGTGTCCCCTGGTCACCTGATCAGGCTTTGGAGTAAATAGCTCACCGCAGAGATCCTTGTATTGACCTCTCATATACTTGTACAATGTGATAAGGTCTCCTCTTAGTCATCTTTTTTCTAGAGTAAATAAAACAAGTTTGTCTAGTCGTTCCTCATATGTCAAGTCCTCCATTCCCTTAATTTTGTTGCTTTTCACTGTACCCTCTCTAGTTCTAGAATATCCTTTTTTAGAACTGGTGCCCAAAACTGCACTGCATACTCAAGGTGAGGTCTTACCAATGATTTGTATAATGGCAAATGCAGATAAATGACCATCAACAACAAGGTAATATGGTTCAGGGCTGTTCAAGTTCAGTCCTCAAGGGCCACCAACAGACCAGGATGTAAGTATTTTTCTGATCATGCAAATGTGAGTTAATGAGTGGCTCTTTCAATGTGATTGTTTAGTCAGGGAAATCCTGGCCTGTTGGTGGCCCTTGAGGACTGAACTTGGACATCCATGTTATAGTTGATGATGAGGCTGAATAAGACTTGTATACATGAAGTTCAGCCCATACAATTTTACTTCTGTCTAGAAGAAGTGTGGGGTGGGGGAGAGACCTCATGAAGCAGTCTTCAAATGCAGTCATATACTTGTCAACATCATGTCTGCATTGCAACCAGCTGTCCAAATTCTTAATATTGTGACCTAGAAAGAGAGCGCACAGCTACCTGAGGCAAAAATTCCAAAAACACCCTCCAAGGGAAGGGGGTCACATCAAACCCCCCCCCCCCCCCCAATGTGTGTATGTAGCTTATCTCTATGTTGTAGGTCCAGCTGTGTCCAATGTCATGGTCCCCTAAACAAATCCATCATCCTAAAAGCCTGTTGCTATGCAAAAAGCACATGTGACCCCCTTCTACTGCTTAGACTGAGGACTGGACCAGGTTTTACACATGGTTGGCCCCTTATCTCCTTCGGCTGAGAGGTGAGCTTCCTTAGGGCATGTTCTGCTGAACTCCACCTCCCAGCCAATGACAGGGAAGACAAACATTTTATACAGGGATTTGACTTCTAACAGGCAGTGGGACTGAAGAATCTTCTCTAATTTATTACAGTAATGAGGTCTTCTGCCCCATTTTAATTTTATATAAAATAAGGACAGTATGGCATTATTTTCCTCAGGATAATGTAGATACTGTAACAGTGTATTCATACCTGGGAACTTTTTGTAGTGGAGTCCCTGGAGGGGAGTCATGTGGTGCTAACGTGGGGAGAGCAATGGGACAATCTGGGTTAAAAGTGGGTGGGGCTTAACATAAATGTGGAAAAGTGTTAGTAATAGGCTGGGGAAGGAGGAGAAGTGGGAGGGGAATGCAAGTTTACAGTGTGAGGGGTTTGAACACACTCCCCGAGGGGGTAAAACTTGATACGCAACCCTGTGGCAGTCAGTGGGTTAAGTAGGGTGACCACATTTCCATTCTGCCATTCCGGGACATGTGGTCACTCTAATCCCATGGCTGAAGCTCCTGCCGGCGCTGACCATCTTTCTGAGGCTGACAGAGTAAGAGTTCCCAGAGCCTCAGCCGCGGGTCTCACTTGCAGCGCCAGCATACCTGCTCCATCCCAGCTGTCTCGCACGCACAGCCAATGAGGGCCATATAGCAAATACATTTCATTGGCTGGCTGGCTGGACTGGTGCATGTTGCCCATTCTGGGACTCTTTGTTGTCCCGGTGGGGGGTGACCTGGACGCAGGACACAGGCCCCCAATAAGGGACAGTCCCGGGCATGCCGGGATGTGTGGTCACCCTAGAGTTAAGTGTGTACCTGATGGCTGCCTGTGCTGTGTCTTGCATGGCAAATGATGACAGTCAAGAAATAATTCAGCAATGAGGACCTACCTTAACCCTTTGAGTGCCATTTTGTTCCCCTGGTGCTGCAGCTTCCCTTCAGTGGTTGTACTACAGGTCCTGCTGAGGCCACTGGGAGTCAGTGAGTGACTGTGTGTGTCAGCCATATTTGTGTGTGTGTGTGTGTGTGTTGACTGTGGTGTAGGACCAAGTGGCAGCCATTTTTTTCTCAGATAGTGGTGGGCGGGCTGGGCAGTGGGAAGTGTATTCATACATGGGAACTTTTACTTGTGGAGTCATTTATGTAGTGCTGATGTGGAAAGAGCAATGGGGCAATTTGGGTTAAAAGTGGGCGGGGCTTAATTGCAAGTAGGGAGCAGAGCTTAACATAAATGTGAAAAGTGTTAGTAATAGGCTGGTGAAGGAGGAGAAGTGGGAGGGAAATGCAAGTTTACAGTGTAAGGGGGTTTGAACAGACTCCCTGAGGGGTAAAACTTGATAGACAACCCTATGGCAGTCAGTGGGTTAAGTGTTAACCTGATGGCTGCCTGTCCTGTGTCTTGCATGGCAAATTATGACAGTGAAGAAATAATTCAGCAATGAGGACCTACCTTAACCCTTTGAGTGCCATTTTGTTCCCCTGGTGCTGCAGCTTCCCTTCGGTGGCTGTACTACAGGTCCTGCTGAGGCCACTGGGAGTCAAAGTGAGTGATTGTGTGTGTCAGCCATATTTCTTTCTGGCTTTGTGTGTGTGTGTGGGGCATGTGTGTGTGTCTGTGGTGTAGGAGCAAGTGGCAGCCATTTTGGTTTTTTTCCTCCGTTGGATAGTGGTGGGCAGGTTGGATAGTCCTGTGAAAATCACACCCCCATTGAATCACCCAATGGGAGCAGTAACTCCTCCTTACTGCCACCCCTGGGTGTGTGTCTCTCTTGAGGAGACATAAGTTATGTAATGAGCCATTCTCTTGTATGTGTGTGTCTCCTGAGGGGACATAAATTATGTAATGAGGGTTTCTCTTTTTTATATATATATATATATATATATATATATATATATATATATATATATATATATATATATATAGAAAGATAAATGGGCACTCCTATTTGACCATGAAATATTCAAAAAATGATATCCTGCCTGGGTGCTATTTTCTAAAAAAGTAATAGACAAAGAAATGGTAGTGTACTACCATGTAGAAAAAGCACGCTCAGGACTTGTTAAAAAAATGTAATTTTATTGCAAGCTCATATGTCGACGTTTCGGCCCCCTGGAGGGCCTTTATCAAGACTAAACAAATAACATCACTGTGACCTTAAATAGAGTACATTTTGAAAAAAAGACCGCCAAAGACTCCCTACTCGAACGTGTGTGACGTCATGCGTATAATTGCGACGTCACCAGGGTCAGCAGAGGATGGTGGGAAATGAGTCCATGGGTAACATAATAGAATACACGAGAGGCAGGTAAAATAAACCGCGTCTCGTGTGACAGCCAAGGTGCAAACAATGTTGGCACCTCGAAGTGTCCCAAGAGACACGGAACCCTAAATGGAAACTGCCCGGGACAGGAACCGCCAATGAACGTAAAACACATAAATCAACCTAACAGGTTACAGAATTTACTATAAGGTCCCTTGTATGTCCATATTCGATCACACACGGTTAAATCCACGTTGGCATAAAGCCACTAGTCCAATCATGAAAGGCAACAAAATGTTAAGTTAAAAACAAACTAACCAACTTACTATTGGACATCTGCCAGCGAGCACAATCTGACCGGTGCTCTCAGTTACTGCCTAACACTTGACGGTCATCCAACTCCCGTCAGGGGTGGTAATAAGGCAACACGTGTTATGACCTTTAGTGCTGCTCATGATGGAAACAACAGCCAAGTTCAAGCTGGAAAAATGGGAGAATGCCTTCTCACTACCCTCTGGCTCTACGCTAGCTGCTACTCTTGCAGACATCGCGGAGACCTAGTTTGAGGGTTAATCAGTGCATAACCATCGAGCATCAAGGTCCATGTTCGACACATTGTATTGTCTCAAATGAGTGTGTTACTCGCATTCGTTTCTGCAGATGTGGCCAAATAGTAATGTAGGAATAATTATTGTGCATGAGAAACAATGCATATTATGTAAACAAATAGTGACGGCGTGATAACCATCGCGGATAACCCCCGTGTGAGATCGGCAACATACAAAGAATCAAATATAATCAGAAAAAATAGTTAGTTATAATGTGGATTGGAGGAAGCATCCCCACCCAGTCCCCAATAGGGAACCGTATCTCATTTATTAGGAAAGTACTCAACCCACCATCGTAAGACCCAGAAAAACCTAGCACCGGATAGTCGACATACTTTTATATCCAAGTTGCTCATGGATTATAACGGCAACATATAACCATAGTAGAAACAAAATACATTAAGAGTGGATGTCCGTTTTTAACAGATCTAATCACAACTGTTCTGAGTATCTGTCAAGTATGTTCGCCAATAGAATTGGTCGGTAGTGGGACACAAATTGAGTCCCCATCCCGCTCTCAACCCGCCGGATGCCAGGCTCATACCAATGTATGTTTATAAAAAGCAGTGTAGAGAGAGTTTCTCATTAAGGCCCCTAGGGGCCACTGTGTCCAAAAAATGAATCCACTGTGCCTCTTTTTGTAATAATTTCTTAGCTCTGTCACCACCTCTCAAGAGGGGTGGTACCCAGTCAATCATCATGTAACGTAACGTTGGCAACGGATGCTGTAATCTCGCAAAGTGGGCCGCCACGGGTTGATCCTTAATTTTAGAGGAAAGTTTCTTAGTTGGATTGGTCGCTGATTCTAAAGCTGCCCTAATAGATGATCTATGGTTAGCCATTCTTTCCTTAAATGTGTTGGTCGTCTTGCCCACATAAGTCAATCCACAGGGACAGGTTATCGTATAAATCACAAATTGACTGGTGCAGGTGAGATAATGTCTGATGGGTATTTTGTATCCCTTATGTGGATGTTTAAATGAAGTTCCTGTTGTCAGGTAATTGCAGGTAACACAAGAAATACATCTAAAACATCCTGTTTTTCTTGTAACGTTAGGCTTGTTATAGCAATGTATGGGGTCAGTTTTAACCAGTAAATCCTTCAAGTTGCGCCCCCTCTTGTAACAAAACATAGGTGGGTTCTTATTAACAAACGGTAATGTTGAATCTGTATTAATTATCTTCCAATTCTTGTATATGCTGGATCTGATCGTATCAGACCCTGTATTATAGGTAGTTTGCAAACGTAAGCGATCGTCTTTTACTTTCTGTTGATTGATCAAACTGGTGTCTCTGTTAATGTTTTGTACTGTCCTTTTGTGTGTATTCACCAATTCCTGGTCATATCCTCTCTGTAGAAATTTGTCCCCCATCTTGTCTAGTTCGCATTTAAGTTGCTCCTCATTACTTATAATCCTCCTTGCTCTCAACATCTGTGATTTCGGGAGGCTTTCTTTTAGATGAGGTGGATGGTGGCTCTTGTAATGAAGGAGATTATTTCTATCAGTAGGTTTTGTGTAAATTGTAGTGTGTAATTTCCCATCAGTCAATTTCACCAATACGTCTAAAAAAGGTATTTCTGTCAAACTGTGGTTCAGTGTCAATTGTATATGTGGGTGTGATCTATTAAGATCATTCACCAGTCGCTCCAACTCAGTTATTGTACCTCGCCAAATGATGAACATATCATCAATATAACGAGTGTACAAAACCGTGTGTTGTTTAAACAGAGTATGTTTGGAAAGATGGTCTGTCTCATAGATATGCATGTAGGTATTAGCATATGAGGGCGCCATGCATGCCCCCATCGCTGTCCCGGTAAGTTGGAGATAGAAAGTATTCTCAAACTTAAAAAAGTTCCTCTGGAGACACAATTGTAACATGTTTATGAAATATTCCGTAGGGGGGCCTTTGTATAAATCATTCTTAGTTATAAGGTGCGTCACTGCCTCAAGTCCACCCTTATGTGGTATTACTGTGTACAACGACTTCACGTCCATTGTACCCAGTATACAATTGTCCAGAGGTGTGTCAAGATTTCTAAGTAGGTCCAAGAAACTGTTGGTGTCTTTCAAGAAAAAAGGCAGACTCTGTACACAAGGCTGCAAATACACATCCACAAACTGACCCAGAGGATGGAGCAATGATCCTATCGCCGATATTATCGGTCTTCCCGGTGGGTCAGTGAGGGATTTATGCACTTTGGGCAGTGTGTACAGAATTGGTCGAATGGGGTGTTCAGTTTTCAAGAATAGTCCAGTTTTCTCACTGATCCACCCAGATGTAACACCTAAATCAATAACCTGATCTATTTCTTTTTTGTACTTAATAGTGGGATCACAAGACAAGATTTGGTATGTTGTTGTGTCTGCAAGTTGAGACAGAATCTCTCTCCTATAATCATCGTAGTTCATCAGAACTATAGCTCCACCCTTGTCTGCTGACCGGATGACAATATTGTGATCCTTAGACAAGGTTTTTATCGCTTCTCTCTCAACTTGTGACAAATTATGGTAAATCTTTTGCTTCCTAGGGTCTTGTATTGTTGTATCCTGTTCTACTAGTCTTTGAAAGGTTTTGATGGAAGGGTTGTTACTCTGTGGATCAAATGTAGAATTAAGTTTGAATGGAGGGGTATCCTCATTACTTGTAGGTTCTTTGGAGAAAAATTCTCTCAATCTTAAGGTACGATTGAATTTAAAAAGGTCTACCTGCCATTCAAACTTAGAGAATCTGCTAGTAGGTACAAAAGATAGTCCCCTCTGCAGGAGTCTCTCTTCACCCAAAGTTAGTGTGTGGGAGGACAAGTTGAAAACTAAGTTCTCGGAAGGGGGGGCTTTGCTGTGATGTCTGTTTTTATTCTTCCCACCCCTCCTCGTCCTCTGCCTGCCAAAATTCCCAGGTTTAACAGATAGAGAAGATACCCTATCATCCTCCCCTGACTCAGAAACTGAAGGTGAAACTACAGAGACTTTTTTAGGGGTGACCACACGTGCCCAAGAACAAGCAAGAGGAGGTACAAGAGGCAGAGGACGAGGAGGGGTGGGAAGAATAAAAACAGACATCACAGCAAAGCCCCCCCTTCCGAGAACTTAGTTTTCAACTTGTCCTCCCACACACTAACTTTGGGTGAAGAGAGACTCCTGCAGAGGGGACTATCTTTTGTACCTACTAGCAGATTCTCTAAGTTTGAATGGCAGGTAGACCTTTTTAAATTCAATCGTACCTTAAGATTGAGAGAATTTTTCTCCAAAGAACCTACAAGTAATGAGGATACCCCTCCATTCAAACTTAATTCTACATTTGATCCACAGAGTAACAACCCTTCCATCAAAACCTTTCAAAGACTAGTAGAACAGGATACAACAATACAAGACCCTAGGAAGCAAAAGATTTACCATAATTTGTCACAAGTTGAGAGAGAAGCGATAAAAACCTTGTCTAAGGATCACAATATTGTCATCCGGTCAGCAGACAAGGGTGGAGCTATAGTTCTGATGAACTACGATGATTATAGGAGAGAGATTCTGTCTCAACTTGCAGACACAACAACATACCAAATCTTGTCTTGTGATCCCACTATTAAGTACAAAAAAGAAATAGATCAGGTTATTGATTTAGGTGTTACATCTGGGTGGATCAGTGAGAAAACTGGACTATTCTTGAAAACTGAACACCCCATTCGACCAATTCTGTACACACTGCCCAAAGTGCATAAATCCCTCACTGACCCACCGGGAAGACCGATAATATCGGCGATAGGATCATTGCTCCATCCTCTGGGTCAGTTTGTGGATGTGTATTTGCAGCCTTGTGTACAGAGTCTGCCTTTTTTCTTGAAAGACACCAACAGTTTCTTGGACCTACTTAGAAATCTTGACACACCTCTGGACAATTGTATACTGGGTACAATGGACGTGAAGTCGTTGTACACAGTAATACCACATAAGGGTGGACTTGAGGCAGTGACGCACCTTATAACTAAGAATGATTTATACAAAGGCCCCCCTACGGAATATTTCATAAACATGTTACAATTGTGTCTCCAGAGGAACTTTTTTAAGTTTGAGAATACTTTCTATCTCCAACTTACCGGGACAGCGATGGGGGCATGCATGGCGCCCTCATATGCTAATACCTACATGCATATCTATGAGACAGACCATCTTTCCAAACATACTCTGTTTAAACAACACACGGTTTTGTACACTCGTTATATTGATGATATGTTCATCATTTGGCGAGGTACAATAACTGAGTTGGAGCGACTGGTGAATGATCTTAATAGATCACACCCACATATACAATTGACACTGAACCACAGTTTGACAGAAATACCTTTTTTAGACGTATTGGTGAAATTGACTGATGGGAAATTACACACTACAATTTACACAAAACCTACTGATAGAAATAATCTCCTTCATTACAAGAGCCACCATCCACCTCATCTAAAAGAAAGCCTCCCGAAATCACAGATGTTGAGAGCAAGGAGGATTATAAGTAATGAGGAGCAACTTAAATGCGAACTAGACAAGATGGGGGACAAATTTCTACAGAGAGGATATGACCAGGAATTGGTGAATACACACAAAAGGACAGTACAAAACATTAACAGAGACACCAGTTTGATCAATCAACAGAAAGTAAAAGACGATCGCTTACGTTTGCAAACTACCTATAATACAGGGTCTGATACGATCAGATCCAGCATATACAAGAATTGGAAGATAATTAATACAGATTCAACATTACCGTTTGTTAATAAGAACCCACCTATGTTTTGTTACAAGAGGGGGCGCAACTTGAAGGATTTACTGGTTAAAACTGACCCCATACATTGCTATAACAAGCCTAACGTTACAAGAAAAACAGGATGTTTTAGATGTATTTCTTGTGTTACCTGCAATTACCTGACAACAGGAACTTCATTTAAACATCCACATAAGGGATACAAAATACCCATCAGACATTATCTCACCTGCACCAGTCAATTTGTGATTTATACGATAACCTGTCCCTGTGGATTGACTTATGTGGGCAAGACGACCAACACATTTAAGGAAAGAATGGCTAACCATAGATCATCTATTAGGGCAGCTTTAGAATCAGCGACCAATCCAACTAAGAAACTTTCCTCTAAAATTAAGGATCAACCCGTGGCGGCCCACTTTGCGAGATTACAGCATCCGTTGCCAACGTTACGTTACATGATGATTGACTGGGTACCACCCCTCTTGAGAGGTGGTGACAGAGCTAAGAAATTATTACAAAAAGAGGCACAGTGGATTCATTTTTTGGACACAGTGGCCCCTAGGGGCCTTAATGAGAAACTCTCTCTACACTGCTTTTTATAAACATACATTGGTATGAGCCTGGCATCCGGCGGGTTGAGAGCGGGATGGGGACTCAATTTGTGTCCCACTACCGACCAATTCTATTGGCGAACATACTTGACAGATACTCAGAACAGTTGTGATTAGATCTGTTAAAAACGGACATCCACTCTTAATGTATTTTGTTTCTACTATGGTTATATGTTGCCGTTATAATCCATGAGCAACTTGGATATAAAAGTATGTCGACTATCCGGTGCTAGGTTTTTCTGGGTCTTACGATGGTGGGTTGAGTACTTTCCTAATAAATGAGATACGGTTCCCTATTGGGGACTGGGTGGGGATGCTTCCTCCAATCCACATTATAACTAACTATTTTTTCTGATTATATTTGATTCTTTGTATGTTGCCGATCTCACACGGGGGTTATCCGCGATGGTTATCACGCCGTCACTATTTGTTTACATAATATGCATTGTTTCTCATGCACAATAATTATTCCTACATTACTATTTGGCCACATCTGCAGAAACGAATGCGAGTAACACACTCATTTGAGACAATACAATGTGTCGAACATGGACCTTGATGCTCGATGGTTATGCACTGATTAACCCTCAAACTAGGTCTCCGCGATGTCTGCAAGAGTAGCAGCTAGCGTAGAGCCAGAGGGTAGTGAGAAGGCATTCTCCCATTTTTCCAGCTTGAACTTGGCTGTTGTTTCCATCATGAGCAGCACTAAAGGTCATAACACGTGTTGCCTTATTACCACCCCTGACGGGAGTTGGATGACCGTCAAGTGTTAGGCAGTAACTGAGAGCACCGGTCAGATTGTGCTCGCTGGCAGATGTCCAATAGTAAGTTGGTTAGTTTGTTTTTAACTTAACATTTTGTTGCCTTTCATGATTGGACTAGTGGCTTTATGCCAACGTGGATTTAACCGTGTGTGATCGAATATGGACATACAAGGGACCTTATAGTAAATTCTGTAACCTGTTAGGTTGATTTATGTGTTTTACGTTCATTGGCGGTTCCTGTCCCGGGCAGTTTCCATTTAGGGTTCCGTGTCTCTTGGGACACTTCGAGGTGCCAACATTGTTTGCACCTTGGCTGTCACACGAGACGCGGTTTATTTTACCTGCCTCTCGTGTATTCTATTATGTTACCCATGGACTCATTTCCCACCATCCTCTGCTGACCCTGGTGACGTCGCAATTATACGCATGACGTCACACACGTTCGAGTAGGGAGTCTTTGGCGGTCTTTTTTTCAAAATGTACTCTATTTAAGGTCACAGTGATGTTATTTGTTTAGTCTTGATAAAGGCCCTCCAGGGGGCCGAAACGTCGACATATGAGCTTGCAATAAAATTACATTTTTTTAACAAGTCCTGAGCGTGCTTTTTCTACATGGTAGTACACTACCATTTCTTTGTCTATATATATATATATATATATATATATATATATATATATACACACATACTAGTTGAGCAGCCCGTTACACGGGCCACAGTGCCTCAGGCAGCCGGTCGCGGGGCAGTCGCACAGTGGAGACTGCCCGCGCCTCGGCTGATACAGAGCCTCGGGCAGTCACACGCGGTGAAGACTGCCCGCGCCTCGGCTGATACAGAGCTGGACGCTCCTTCGGAGCGCCCAGCTCTGTATCAGCCGCGGCGCGAGCAGTCTCCACTGCGTGTGACTGCCGCACGCGCGGCAGTATCTACTGCGCATGTCGGGCGTTACACACAACTTGGCGAATTATTATATAGGATATTGATATATATTTTGCCAGATACCAGTTTGTGAGCCGTGAGTTTTAATAACTGGAGAACTGAATTCCTTGTTATTTACTATTTGGGTTTCAAGTTCCATGTTGTTAAAGTGAGATTAAGTAAGTTGTGAAGAATTGGAACTTAAGAGATGGTCTGGAATCTGAGGTGGATGGTGGATGACATGGTTCTGTCAATTACATATTGCTCAGGTGGTGAAACAAAGATCTCCTGGGCCAGACTGGAGCTTTGAGAATGGTGCGCACCTTCTCTTGCTTTATTTTTGCGGAGGATCCTAGGGATCAAAGCTATTGGAGGGAAGACCTACACTAGTCTGTAATTCCATGTAATCGTCAGGGCGTCCACAGATATTGCTGGTGGATCTCTTGTTCCTGAACTGAATATTGGTAGTTTTCTTCTTGGCATCATCATGTCTGTCTCTAGAACTCCCCATCTGAAGGAATATTTCCTGACTTGGTTCCCATTCCCCTTGGTCTGTGGTCTGACGGCTGAGGTAATCTGCCTCCCAATTCTCCACTGCGAGAATGAATATGGCTCAAAATGCTGAAACATGACTCTCTGCCCAGAGAAGGAGTTTTTACACTTCCATCCAAGCAGCTTTGCTCTTTTTTCCTCCTTGGTGATTTATGTTGGCCTCTTCTGTGGCATTGTCTGACTGAATCCAAAATGGAAGATTGTTCAGAATTGTTATCCGTGCTAATAGTACTTTGTGAATACCACGTAACTCAAGAATGTTTATGGTTAGGTGTGATTCCGATTGAGTCCGTTGACCCTGAATGGAATGATATTCGTTCTGCTCCCCATGCAAACACACTGGTGTCTGTTGTCACTATTTCTCACTCTTTGTGGAGAAATGTTTTCCAGTGAAGAGGCTTGCACTTTTGACCCACCATTGTTGGTACTGCCTGGTGGGCTGTAATATTGTTGTCATGTGATGATTGCTTGGATTTTTGGACCAATTGTGTATTTTTTCCAAATGTAGTGCTCTCAAGAATTGCTACTTCCTGGTCATTTCCTTCTAGCATTCTTATTAGCGATCAGTGATTACTCCTCCTACTGGTTACCTTTATATTCTAGTGCTGTCATATTGGTGGCGCCCTTTTGTGGTGTTCCAGTATCTAGCGTTTGTTCCTGTGGTTCCTGGTATCCTGTGTATGACCCGGCCCGACTGACTACGTTCCTGAGAGATCACCTGTTCCTGACTTCCATTGCGACCCGGCTTGGCTGACTATCCTGCTCTGTGTACCGACCCTGCTTGGCTGACTATCCTGCTCTGTGTACCGACCCGGTATCACAGTGCCTGTGATCTGTCTGTCACTCTCATCTGTGGCAGATTGTGATTTGCTCGGTTGGTTTGGCCCGCCCCTTGGTGACCTTTTTATACCTGACGCTTACATCTGTCAGATGCCCTTTCGTGGTGTTTCTGAGCCAGACTTGCTGTTGCTGTGTTCCTGTATCCGGATTCCTGTGTACCGACTTTGGCCTGTTCTGACTACTCTCCAGTGTTCCTGAACGTGTTGACCCGGCTTGTCTGAGAATCTTCTACGTGCTACGACCCGGCTTGTCTGAGAATCTTCTACGTGCTACGACCCGGCCTGTCTGAGAATCCTCTATATGCTACGACCCGGCTTGTCTGAGAATCCTCTACGTGCTACGGCCCGGCTGGCTGACTCCCCGCTTCAAGTCCTTCCCGGCTGCCTGGCTGGTTGTCGCCGCCGCGACATTCTGAATCCTGTGCCAAGCTAGTGCGACCATTACCCTCCTGGGTAACCCATCCATCTGTGCAGAGTTCCTTGCCGACTTGCAGAAGCTGTGCCTCTCGTACCGAGCCTTTACACGTTGCAGAGCTAAGCTACCGTACCGAGCCTGGGAGATTAAAACGTACCTATTAACTCTTGCACTGCCGCTCCTCACTGACCGGACCTCCTTGCTCAATATAGAACCGTTGCCTTCTAATTCTACTGCTGCTGAGTTGGCCGCTACTTGGACGGCGACTCCCGGTTATATTTGCAGAGTAGTAAATCCCGGTAGGCCGTTTGGGCGTTCTTGGTCTCACGGTTAACGACGGAGGTGTCCGGTGCGGCTATTGGTGGCAAGGTTAGGCTCCAAGCTCTTGCTCAATCTGTAGGTAAACGTCCGCGGGGGCTCTTGGCTCGTGTTGTGCTTACAGTGGTCCTCAGTGATACGCCCGTGGGGGCTAACACGCCAGCTTCGCATCTCGGGCTAGTCTCGATCACGCCCGTGGGGGCTACATACTGTCGCACTTGCAGGCTCTCCGGTCTATTCACGAACGCCCGTGGGGGCTATCGTGGGTTACTGTGCTGCTATAACTTATATTGGTCACTGAACATCTTCTACTCATCTTCATATGAACTCTGTGCTGTGCACACTTGCTCAGTTTATCTAGACACCACACGGGTGTGCCAAACCCCACAGCTGAGATTGACTAACTGTTTTCATACACCCTTTAGGGTCCTATTCCCTATTCTCTGTACCTATGTTGGGTGCCTTTTGAATATTGTATTAAAGTTATATGTACTGTGTAATAGCTTGCAATTGTTGCAGTCAACTGTAGAGGGCGATCCTTTTCATTTTATTTCTTTCAATAAAAGATTGATTTATTTTACCTACTGATCTGAGTGTCTAACAAACCGTAACAGTACGAAAGGGCCATGACCTCAGACAGTAAGGGTGAAAGTAACGCACAAAACATCCACTGGAGAATGGATGTCCATGAGCAGCGCTTAGATCAGTTGGCACTGGCTCTACAAACCCTACTTGAGCGTACGGTACACCTAGACAAGCCTAATCCGAATCCGGTGGTCCCCCCAGTCTTGACACCGGACAATCCGCCTCTAGCTCCTCCCACGTGTGTCAGAGGCTTAACGGCTGCGGCGCCGTTACCATTGCGATATGATGGCGAGCCTTCTCTTTGCAGGGGTTTTATTAACCAGCTAGAGATCTATTTGGAATTAACGCCCCAGGCTTTTCCTAACGACCGAAGCAAGGTCGGTTTCATGATATCGCTACTAACAGGCAAAGCTCTGGCTTGGGCAAACCCCTTGTGGGAAAGTGCCAAACCCTGCACGCTGAACTTTTATGAGTTCGTAAAAAAGTTCCATCGCGTGTTTGAGGTTCCTGGCAGAGTGGCCTCCGCTGCCAAAAGGCTAATGGAGATACAGCAGGGCGATCGTACATTGGGCAATTACGCAACAGAATTCCGGACCCTGGCAGCGGAGGTGGGCTGGAACGATGAGGCATTATTGGCAGCTTTCACTAAGGGTCTCTCTGAACCAATTAAAGATGAGATAGCTGCTCGAGATGTACCTAGTGACCTGGACGAATTCATTGATTATGTAATGCTCATTGATTCTCGTATCCGGGAGAGACGGCTGGTAAGGAGTGGCGTCACTTGTTGGAAGGTACCAAGAACCCAGTACTGATACTGACCGATCACAAAAACCTGACATATCTCTCTGAGGCTAAGAGGTTGTCTTCTCGACAGGCCAGGTGGGCACTCTTTTTGTCCCGGTTTAACTTTGTAGTATCGTACCTCCCGGGATCTAAGAACGTGAGGGCAGATGCATTGTCTCGTCAGTTCGTGTCGGACACTGACAGGGAGGAAGCACCGGTGCCCATTATCCAACCCGACCGTATATTGGTGACTATTCGCACTAGTATAACCTCACCCCTGGGGGAGGAGATTTTGGGGTCTCAAGCGAGGGCCCCACCTGAGCCTTCAGTTGGCAAATATTTCGTAGATCAGCCTTTTCGCACTCGTCTATTGGAGACCTATCATTCTTCTAGGGCAGCCGGGCACATCGGCAGGGATCAGCTGGTTTGGTCTCTTTCACAATTATTCTGGTGGCCTACGCTCAGAGCCGATTTTTCCGCTTTTACTGCCGCTTGTTCCACATTTGCCCGTGCTAAGACCCCCAGGCATCTCCCAGTGGGCTTGCTTCAACCTGTGCCTAATGGAGACCGGCCCTGGTCCCATATATCTATCGATTTTCTGGGAGAATTGCCTAGCTCGAGGGGGTATACATTTATCCTTACGGTGGTCGATAGGTTCTCTAAAATGGCTCATTTTGTGCCACTCAGGGGTCTTCCATCGGCTCAGGAATTGGCTAAGGTCTTTGCTAAAGAAGTGTTTAGTTTGCACGGGGTCCCTAGAGTGGTGGTCTCCGACAATGGGAGTCAATTCGTGTCCAAGTTTTGGAGGGCATTCTGTGGCATGATGGGCATTCAATTATCCTTTTCCTCCGCCTACCATCCCCAGACCAACGGAACCGCTGAGCGTGCCAACCAGGGATTGGAACAGTTCTTGCGCTGTTTTATTACTAATCATCATGACAATTGGGCCGACCTGTTGCCATGGGCGGAGTTTGCCAGGAACTGTGCAGTTAACTCATCGTCCGGGAGCTCCCCGTTCCTAATCAACTATGGGTTCCAGCCAGGTTTGCTCCCGGACTCGTTCCAGTCTCAGCAGATTCCGGCTCTGGATGAGCATATGGAGCAGCTCCGTTCCACCTGGGCACAGGTACAAAGGGCCCTCAGTCAGTCCTTCCAGCGGCAGCAGCGATATGCCAACCGTAGACGGCTGCCAGCGGTCTCCTTCCAGGTTGGGGATAGGGTGTGGCTCTCCTCCAGAAACCTCAACCTGCAGGTTCCCTCGAATAAGCTGGCTCCCCGGTTTATTGGCCCATTTAAAGTTATTCACAAAATTAATCCTGTCTCCTATGCTTTGGAACTTCCACCGTCTATGCACATTCACAATGTGTTCCATGTGTCTCTGTTAAAACCCCTGGTGTGCAATCGTTACACGACCACTCCGGTAGTTCCTGGGCCGGTGGACGTCCAGGGGCAAGAGGAATATGAGGTTCAGAGCATTATTGATTCTAGGCAATTTAGAGGGAAGTTGCAATATTTGGTCCACTGGAAGGGCTATGGCCCGGAGGAGCGCTCTTGGGTTGACCAGAAGGACCTCCATGCGCCCAGACTTGTGCGCAGCTTCCACTCTAAATATCCTCAGAAACCTAAGCCTCCAGCTGGGAGTGGGGGTCTTTGAGAGGGGGGTACTATCACAGTGCCTGTGATCTGTCTGTCACTCTCATCTGTGGCAGATTGTGATTTGCTCGGTTGGTTTGGCCCGCCCCTTGGTGACCTTTTTATACCTGACGCTTACATCTGTCAGATGCCCTTTCGTGGTGTTTCTGAGCCAGACTTGCTGTTGCTGTGTTCCTGTATCCGGATTCCTGTGTACCGACTTTGGCCTGTTCTGACTACTCTCCAGTGTTCCTGATCGTGTTGACCCGGCTTGTCTGAGAATCTTCTACGTGCTACGACCCGGCTTGTCTGAGAATCTTCTACGTGCTACGACCCGGCCTGTCTGAGAATCCTCTACGTGCTACGACCCGGCTTGTCTGAGAATCCTCTACATGCTACGGCCCGGCTGGCTGACTCCCCGCTTCAAGTCCTTCCCGGCTGCCTGGCTGGTTGTCGCCGCCGCGACATTCTGAATCCTGTGCCAAGCTAGTGCGACCATTACCCTCCTGGGTAACCCATCCATCTGTGCAGAGTTCCTTGCCGACTTGCAGAAGCTGTGCCTCTCGTACCGAGCCTTTACACGTTGCAGAGCTAAGCTACCGTACCGAGCCTGGGAGATTCAGACGTACCTATTAACCCTTGCACTGCCGCTCCTCACTGACCGGACCTCCTTGCTCTATATAGAACCGTTGCCTTGTAATTCTACTGCTGCTGAGTTGGCCGCTACTTGGACGGCGACTCCCGGTTATATTTGCAGAGTAGTAAATCCCGGTAGGCCGTTTGGGCGTTCTTGGTCTCACGGTTAACGACGGAGGTGTCCGGTGCGGCTATTGATGGCAAGGTTAGGCTCCAAGCTCTTGCTCAATCTGTAGGTAAACGTCCGCGGGGGCTCTTGGCTCGTGTTGTGCTTACAGTGGTCCTCAGTGATACGCCCGTGGGGGCTAACACGCCAGCTTCGCATCTCGGGCTAGTCTCGATCACGCCCGTGGGGGCTACATACTGTCGCACTTGCAGGCTCTCTGGTCTATTCACGAACGCCCGTGGGGGCTATCCTGGGTTACTGTGCTGCTATAACTTATATTGGTCACTGAACATCTTCTATCATCTTCATATGAACTCTGTGCTGTGCACACTTGCTCAGTTTATCTAGACACCACACGGGCGTGCCAAACCCCACAGCTGAGATTGACTAACTGTTTTCATACACCCTTTAGGGTCCTATTCCCTATTCTCTGTACCTATGTTGGGTGCCTTTTGAATATTGTATTAAAGTTATATGTACTGTCTAATAGCTTGCAATTGTTGCAGTCAACTGTAGAGGGCGATCCTTTTCATTTTATTTCTTTCAGTAAAAGATTGATTTATTTTACCTACTGGTCTGAGTGTCTAATAAACCGTAACACCCGGCTTGGCTGACTATCCTGCTCTGTGTACCGACCCGACCCGGCTTGGCTGACTATCCTGCTCTGTGTACCAACCCGGCTTGGCTGACTATCCTGCTCTGTGTACCGATCTGGCTTGGCTGTCTATCCTGCTCTGTGTACCGATCTGGCTTGGCTGACTATCCTGCTCTGTGTACCGATCTGGCTTGGCTGTCTATCCTGCTCTGTGTACCAACCCGGCTTGGCTGACTATCCTGCTCTGTGTACCGATCTGGCTTGGCTGACTATCCTGCTCTGTGTACTGATCCGGCTTGGTTGACTATCCTGCTCTGTGTACCGAACTGATTGGCTACTTATCCTGTTCCTACTCGGTCCGTCGCCTGTCCTGCTCCGTCAGTGCCTGTCCGGCACGGTGTCTTCCTCCTCCTTAGTCACCCGCACCTGTACGCTTGACCTGGCACAGCTTGTCGCTCCATCTCTTCGAGGTTGGCTGTCGCTCCTGTTGCGCCTCGTTAGTCTCAGTCTGTGCGGCCATTCGGCCTGTCCAGAGGTCTGTATAGCATCCTTTGCCCGACTGTGGGCTGGTGCATGGTTTAGTGACTTCAGTCACTTGTCTGTGGCCTTAGTTCCTAGGTTGGTTCGGATGCCTTGCCTTGCTGCTGCCAGTACTGCGATACCACCTAGCGTACTAGGAGTTTGGTTGCTTTGCCATATCTATCTGTCAGCTATACTCCTCACCTGGTTTCCAGGTGATCTGCTGCCTTCGTTCTTGTCAGTTCTGCTGATCTCCCTAGTGCTCTAGGGATCCTGTTATAACTCAGTCTGGGCCTATTCCTGTCGTTCCTACCACCCGGTGAGATCTGCTGTTTCTGAACCAGAATATCACTACTGTTCCACTATTCCAGATCCTGGGTCCACAGGAGTACCTCTCTGCCTGCATTGTGTTCTTGTATCTGTGTCCTGTATTGCCGAGACTACTATTATTATTGTATTGCCTGTACTACCGTACTTATTTCTTGTTTAATAAAACTGTGTTTTACTAAACCATCCGTGTCTGAGTGCCTGAAAACCATAACAGTATTCCAATGGATTTTACCTAGTTTCCACCAAATATTTTTTTTTTGTGTGTGTATTTCCGATCTATATTTGTTGGTTTATTTATTATTTTAAAACTGTGTGGATGTGTGACCATTATTTCTTGATAAAGCAACATGTTAACTGAGAAATGCATAGAATGGCCACATTATTTTTAATTTAATAACATATTAGGGGGATATGCACTAATGTGTGATAAAGAGGTGGAGATGACTTCTCCAGTGATATCACGTCTCCAGTCCCTACATTATTCTATAGAATGCAGTGAGAGTTGTATAGTTGGAGAAATCTTAGTGCATTGGCTCCATAGAATAACACAGGACTTGGAGAGTTTAGAACACTACTGAAGTCATCTCCACTCTATCGTCTCTTTATCACACGTCAGTGCATCTCCCCCTTGGGTTTCAATAACTTGAATTCTTATCAGTTTTTGGAGTGGGATAAGTAGCTTCATCCACAGAGTTTCCTGAGCAGGCACAGGACAAACATTGCTGACTTTTACTTTTGTTAATAAGAGGTATATGCCCTTGTCAACCATCTTTACATATAACTGCAACAATAATTTTGTTATATTTTATATACCCTAAAGGATAAGGCACTCTTTCTTTTTCCTTATTTTATGTATATGTGCTGTTTTGTTCAATGCTCTCCCCTACTGACATTGATTTCCTATCTTCTGCTATACATATATTAGCCACTAGGTGGAGGGATAGGGCTAAAGTAGGACAGAGGAGATGGAGTTGTTTCTTTGTAGTTTAAGTTCCCTGTCTCCTGGTGGATGACCCATCGGGGCTGTTGTCAGAGGACAGCTTTGTTACTTTAGTAATAAACTGTACATAACCTGAAACTGTATTCTGGTATTTGAGCCCTCATTAAGCTATACCCTGTGACATGGCTTCAGGAGCAAGTGGACATACAGTACATTGCTGCTGCATGTAGTACAACTGAGAAATCGGTGGGCTTTATCTCCATTTCAGTGGTTGTCTCATTGGCCAGTGGTAGTCCTTGGTCACAGAGATGTAATGAGAGTCTCTATATGGCATACTCCCATTAGAGGTGATAGGGGCTAATAGGTATAATGGAATCCAGAAACGCCAGGGTCAGACATAAATCTATTTTGAGAACTACGTACTACTGTGCATTGTATCTGCATAGGAAAATGTGCAGACTAGGTGGGTCAACTGGTTCTTAACATGTTTCTATGGCATGATATTGTCCTGTAATAGACATCTAGGACCAAACCACGTACAACCTCTTCTCCATTAGTAGGAGAATTATGGGAGCTTCATTTCCAGCTTCATCTTCTTCCCTCCTCAGGTGCAAGGTCAAGACGTTCCTCCATCTTGAGGGCCAATCGCATAATTTTGAAAGAAATGGGATGTGGTCAAGTTCAGTCAGTCCTGTGGGACAACAGATCTCCTCCCAAACCACCGGTGTGGATATAAAGCAAAGCCTACAATTTTGTTACAAGACTGGAGGCTTCACATTGTGCTTGTAACTCTCTTTACTGTCCCTCACCAGCAAAGTAAAAACAACCATGTCTAACAGAGAGAAACGCCTACAGATTCAGACTTACTACCCCTACCCTTTAGAACAGCGATTCTCAACCTTTCTATTGCCGTGACCCTTTGATAAAATTTCCCAAGTTGTGGAGACCCCTAACCGTAAAATTATTTTTGTTGCGCCTTCATCGCTGTAATTTTGCAACTGTTATGAATCTAAATATAAATATCTGATGGTTTTAGGCGACCCCTGGCAAATTGGCATTCGACCCCCAAAGGGGTCCCAACCCACAGGTTGAGAACCACTGCTTTAGAACCCTATACACCAATCTGTAGCCCTTATAAACTGTTCATAAGACTTTCTCTATCTTTGCTTCTCCCTCAAGGTAAGTAGGATGGCTGCAGAGTATATTGTTTAATTTTAATATTGTTAGTTTGGTGTATTCACTTGTGTCTATTTTGTTTTGTTATATACAGTACTCTATATTTTATGACTGAAACAGGATTCCTCCTCATATTCTTTCTAAGGAATCTCATTCTCTCAGTCCAGATTATCAGCAGTTTTCTAATGAACCCCTGATGACAGTTCCTGAGAACATATTCAGGCATTGATAGATGCGTCCATAAATAAATCTGAGTCTAATGCCATTTCTTCTTGAATGAATCATATGTTAGAAAAACATTTTCTATGGAGCAAAAAAGAAAGTTTCTTGTGATCCGAGAGAACTACAGTATCACAAATTTGGTCAATGTCAAATTGCAGACTCTGATTCTGACAATTCTAAGATGATGACAAACAATGGCGTCCTAATGAATCATCAGTACACTTTGGAAAATTAATAACCCTTCCTAAATCTAGAGACGGACAATAATCTCATATCGAACAAAGTAGAGAACTTAGTTATTACTCACGTGGCTCAAAACTGCTAAAATGACTCTCTCCTCGGGAGGAGGGCATACAGAGGACAAGACGTAAAGGCTGTCAGAAGCTCTTTTTGTCTGTCTTCCTGCAGTGAGGAATAGTAACATAGTAACATAGTAGATAAGGCTGAAAAAAGACATGCGTCCATCAAGTCCAGCCCATGCCAATAACACCCCTGTTGATCCAGAGGAAGGCAACAAAAAAGCCCTCTGGAGCCATTTCCAATCTAGGGGTGTGTGTGTGTGTGTGTGTGGGAATTATTCCTTCCTGACTCCAATTGGTAGTCAAATAGTTCCCCGGATCAATATCCTATTTGCTTTGAAGCCATCTGTCATAATTGTCAATATTGTTCTGTGCTAGATAGGCATTCATTACTTTTTTGAATGCAGTTGCATTATCTGCAAGCACAACATCCCACGGCAAAGAATTCCATAGCCTTACCGCCCTTACTGTAAAGAATCCCTGCCTTTGTTTTAGTCGAAAGCACCTTTCCTCTAGTCTTAATGGATGACCTCTTGTTCTTCGCTTAGCTCTTTGCATAAATAATTCATTGGATAGTTCTTTGTATTGACCTTGAATATATGTGTAAATGGTAATCATATCACCCCTTAGACGTCTCTTCTCTAATATAAGTGTAAATGGTAATCATATCACCCCTTACACATCTCTTCTCTAATATAGGTGTAAATGGTATCATATCCCCCTTACACCTCTCCTCTAATATAAGTGTAAATGGTAATCATATCACCCCTTACACGTCTCTTATATCTAATATAAGTGTAAATAGTAATCATATCACCCCTTACATGTCTCTTCTCTAATATAAGTGTAAATGGTAATCATATCACCCCTTACACGTCTCTTCTCTAATATAAGTGTAAATGATATCATATCACCACTTACACCTCTCATCTCTAATATATGTGTAAATGGTAATCATATCCCCCTTACACCTCTCTTCTCTAATATAAGTGTAAATGGTAATCATATCACCCCTTACACGTCTCTTCTCTAATATAAGTGTAAATAGTAATCATATCCCCCTTACACCTCTCTTCTCTAATATAAGTGTAAATGGTAATCATATCACCCCTTACACATCTCTTCTCTAATATATGTGTAAATGGTATCATATCATCCCTTACACGTCTCTTCTCTAATATAAGTGTAAATAGTAATCATATCGCCCCTTACACCTCTCATCTCTAATATAAGTGTAAATGGTAATCATATCACCCCTTACACCTCTCTTCTCTAATATAAGTGTAAATGGTAATCATATCACCCCTTACACGTCTCTTCTCTAATATAAGTGTAAATGGTATCATATCTCCCCTTACACCTCTCTTCTCTAATGTAAGTGTAAATGGTAATCATATCACCCCTTACACGTCTCTTATCTAATATAAGTGTAAATAGTAATCATATCACCCCTTACATGTCTCTTCTCTAATATAAGTGTAAATGGTAATCATATCACCCCTTACACGTCTCTTCTCTAATATAGGTGTAAATGGTATCATATCAGCCCTTACACGTCTCTTCTCTAATATACATGTCAATGGTAATCATATCACCCCTTACACGTCTCTTCTCTAAAATATGTGTAAATGGTATCATATCATCCCTTACACGTCTCTTCTCTAATATAAGTGTAAATGGTATCATATCCCCCTTACACCTCTCTTCTCTAATATAAGTGTAAATGGTAATCATATCACCCCTTACACGTCTCTTCTCTAATATAAGTGTAAATGGTATCATATCACCCCTTACACCTCTCATCTCTAATATAAGTGTAAATGGTAATCATATCACCCCTTACACGTCTCTTCTCTAATATAAGTGTAAATGGTAATCATATCACCCCTTACACATCTCTTCTCTAATATAAGTGTAAATGGTATCATATCACCCCTTACACCTCTCTTCTCTAATATAAGTGTAAATGGTAATCATATCACCCCTTACACGTCTCTTCTCTAATATAAGTATAAATGGTAATCATATCACCCCTTACACGTCTCTTCTCTAATATAGGTGTAAATGGTAATCATATCACCCCTTACACGTCTCTTCTCTAATATAAGTGTAAATGGTAATCATATCACCCCTTACACATCTCTTCTCTTATATAAGTGTAAATGGTATCATATCACCCCTTACACCTCTCATCTCTAATATAAGTGTAAATGGTAATCATATCACCTCTTACACGTCTCTTCTCTAATATAAGTGTAAATGGTAATCATATCACCCCTTACACGTCTCTTCTCTAATATAGGTGTAAATGGTAATCATATCCCCCCTTACACCTCTCTTCTCTAATATATGTGTAAATGATAATCATATCCCCCTTACACCTCTCTTCTCTAATATAAGTGTAAATGGTAATCATATCACCCCTTACACGTCTCTTCTCTAATATAGGTGTAAATGGTAATCATATCACTCCTTAGACGTCTCTTTTCTAATGTAAACAAACCCAGTTTGGCTAGTCTCTCTTTGTAACTCAGATCCTCCAATCCCTCTATCAGTTTTGTTGCACGTCTCTGCACCTTTTCCAGTTCAGTAATGTCTTTTTTTTAGAACTGGCACCCAAAATTGTACTCCATATTCTAGATGAGGCCTAACCAAGGATTTATACAGAGGTAGGATAATATTCCCATCCCTTGCTTCTACACCTCTTTTTATGCAGGTTAGTACTCTATTTGCTCTTGCAGCAACTGAGTGACTCTGCACACTGCTGTGAAGACTATTGTCTATCAGTCTCCTAAATCTTTCTCTAATGAGGATTCCCCAAGTTGTTTCCCATTTAGTGTATATGTAGCAAGTTTGTTTCCACAACCCAAATGCATAACCTTACATTTATCTATATTAAATGATATCTGCCACTTTTCTGCCCATTCACTCAGTTTATCTAAATCCTTCTGTAGGGAAAAAACACCCATCTATTGTGGAATCAGAAATATTTACACAGAGGAGTCTGATTCTGAAGTAGATGATAATATAGTCAACCAGAAAACTCTAACTAAATCAAACATAATGTATCCATGCAGGTCAATGATAATAATAAAACATTTAGCTGAACAGGGTCTACACTTGTTTGAGTCGTATTGGTATTAAACATGCCAGATCTTTTGAATGGATTCCTATGGATCATGTTGCAAAACACATAGAATACTAGATCAGAAGGCTGCTAGACAGTGTGGACAAGGATAATTTATGGGCAGAATCATCTATTAATGAAAGATGTGATACCCCTATAATTGACCCCCAAATAGCCCATTATATGAACAAACTGGGGAAGGATCCCAGAAAAGGAATTGATAGGTCTCTGAAAAACTGCCAGGATTAATTACTGGATGCAGTTGGTCCTTTATCAAAAATATTTGACATGACCATACCTGGAAACTTTTGAGACAGGGATACCTGGAGGGTAACCCTGTCAGTGCCGACCTGTGAAGAAAATGACGCGATTCACGTCATAAAAGGGGCGGGGCTTAGTCGCGGAGGGGGGGGGCGGGACAAAAAAAACCCCTACAAAATGGATCTAAGATGGCGGGGAGTGGGAGGAACCAGGCGGGACAGAGCACAAGTGGGCAGAGTTTCTATATAAACTCTGCCCACCCGGTGATCCACACATTGCCCCGGAGACCCGGTAATTCAGTCTAAAATCCGGAGTCTTCGGGGCAAAACCGCAGAGTTCCCAGGTATGTACATGACCAAGAAATCACTTGTGAACGATATCCCAGTAAATATTTCCATTCTAAGAGGATGGATCCAAAGAGCCTTTTTTCTTGATTGGCAATGCCCATAAGGCTACATCCACAGAAAAACGCATGTCTATCCTGCTAAAAAATAGACCCCAAACTAACGGAGATGGCTTCTTCTGAAGGGGGTCCACAGGCAGATGGCCCACTGTTTGGTGAATCATTTATTAAAGATTTAGAAAACTTCATTACAGCATTCATTGTCTTAGATAAGGCACATGCATCGAAGACACGTTTTCTCTCAATGTTTTTGATAACGCGGAGTGTGACGGAACTCCGTCACTTGTGAACCAGGGGCTCTTTTGGTTTGTGGGAGGCCCAGACTGGGAGTAGCCATTTGGCCATACAGAAGCATGGGCTGAACTACAAAATGGAGAAGGATGTCGACTCCAAGATGGCACCAGGCCTGAGACTCTACTGTATTGGAGGTGGTACAGTGACTATCTGGAGCCTGGGGAGTCAAATGTCCTATTGCCTCACCCATTGTGTGCTGTGTTTATATGCAAAGCAGGTTTCTTGGGGTTTATGTGGTTCCATTTGTTGCTTTGTGAAACGGATTGTATTATGTCAGTCACTGATGTAAGTGTAATTACTTTAGCAGACTTGATAGAGGACTGTCCTTTTTAAAATTGACAGTGTTGGTAAGGTACATTAACCCTTTAGAAGGAACCAAATCAAGATCTCTGGCTAACCTAGCCACTTCTGGTAATTCTGTCTGGACAAAAAACATTTAATTCCAAGCAGAGAAACTTCCAGGTTTTCCAATCCAGTGACAGAGTGGAACTCCATACACTGCACAGATTACAACAAATAGAAAAGACACAAAATGATGTTCAGCAAAATGTATCAAACCTGGCGATAGATAAGTACATCTCCAGGTTGAACAGTCACTCAGTTTTTTCAGCTGGAGTCCAGATCCAGAAGCCCAAGATGTATAAGCGTTTTTAAAATTTTGGTAAAAAGGCGGGAATTATGTCTTCCCTCCTTTCCCCATGATCCCCGGGTTCATTCTTCAAATCATAGGGAAAGTGGATACTATTGTTGTCATCACTCCTTTGTGGCCAGCTCAGCCATGGTTTCCCACACTTTTGGAATCCTAAATAGACTGCCCATGTTACCAACCTCCATTCATTCTTTTACTGACTGGTCCATCAGGGAAACCTCACATACTTCTGGGGTCAAAGCAATTACATCTTCTGTCTTGGTAGATTTAGGGGTCCCTGGTTTGTCGAGGGGCTTTCAGAATTGGCTCAGTCTCTCATCATGGAAGGCTGTTCTCCAGGTGCGCAATCATGCTATAGAACCTGTTGGACAATCAGATCCTGTTGATGTTTGGATGCCATTTCTACTGATTGAACGTATAATGAATTTTCTTTCCTCATGCTTCTAAGCCAGGAAAACATACAGAATGATTAATTGCTACAGGTCGTTTATCTCAGCTGGCCATTTTCAATTAGATGGTCTTTCAATTGGCTGTAGACTAATGAAAGGTATCAGATTGTTTAGACTGCCTACTTCTAGATATCCCAGTCACTGGGATGTGACAATAGTGCTACAATTTATTGAATCTTGGACAGATAACAATCTTCTGTCATGGAAACAACACCCGGCTAAACGTATGATATCATTGTGTTTCCTTTCTTTTTGACGCGTGTCGGGTGACATTGAGTTGGACATCAGACGGATATATTTTTTCCCAGGTGGAGTGAAATTTTCCATCTCCAGAAAGACTAAATCTTCCCTTAGAGAAATTGTATATCCTGCTTTCATACGAAGTCCCCTCCTTTGTGTTGTTTGCAATCATATTCATCAGCAACATCAAAACTAACATCTCCCAAAATTTATTAATTTCATTATTGACTACATTTCGAAAAACTTATCTCCAAGTTTCTCCTGCGAATTTGGCACATTGGATTAGTTGGATCATACACTCAGTGGGCATTGATGTCTCTCTTTTCAGACCTCATTCTTCCAGGGATGCTATGGATTCTTAGACGTATCTAGCAGGGGGCCATTAACGACCCTTGACAGTCATACTACGTCATGGGTTAATCTGAGATAATGACCCATGACATACTATGACCGTTATGGAATTCCAGGCTCCCCCCACAGCTGCACGACATTTGGGGAGTCCGGAATCCGAAAAAAAAAAATGCTCTGTTGGCCTTTAGTGACCGTAACGCACCGGTGTGGCCGGTCACTAAGGGGTTAAGGACATTCTCAAACAAGTGGATTGTTCCAGAGAGTCTACTTATAAACATTTTATTTTAAACCTATTCAACATGTTTCTAGCACTTGTATTGATAAGCTTTAAACTAACATAATATCCAGCCTCGGTCCAATAAAATTCAAGGATTTTTCTAACTTTGTGAAGCAAAGACAAGATTTTATTGAAGTCATGGAGGCGAATATTAACCTTTTTTGTTTGTATACCCACCCTATCATGCATTTTATCTTTTGTCTCCACAGTGTGACGTCTTCCTAGAAAGGAATTGTTATGGATTCTGTGGATGTTGTCAAAGATGTTTCTTTTTCACATTTATAGACTTGTCATCAAAGAAAGAGGAAGTCTTTAGGATATCAATGGATTGTAAAGGCTACAGATTGGTAGATAGGGCTATAAGAGGTGGTTCTAACAAGTTACAACACTTTACATATTCATTCTCTTAAACATGTTTTTGTTTTTTTACTTTGCTGCTGATGGACAGTAAAGAGAGTTGAAAGAATAATATTTGCCTCTGTGTCTTTAATAAAATCCTGACTTTCCTTCACGAAAATCCTTGAATTTAATAGAAGGCACAGTTTTATAAATTTTTTCTGTAGCACCTCTTCACGCCTTTCCTCTCATCTCCATAGCACATCTTCTTCACTCCCCTCTGTAGCACCTCTTCACGCCTTTCCTCTCATCTCCATAGCACATCTTCTTCACTCCCCTCTGTAGCACCTCTTCACGCCTTTCCTCTCATCTCCATAGCACATCTTCTTCACTCCCCTCTGTAGCACCTCTTCACGCCTTTCCTCTCATCTCCATAGCACATCTTCTTCACTCCCCTCTGTAGCACCTCTTCACGCCTTTCCTCTCATCTCCATAGCACATCTTCTTCACTCCCCTCTGTAGCACCTCTTCACGCCTTTCCTCTCATCTCCATAGCACATCTTCTTCACTCCCCTCTGTAGCACCTCTTCACGCCTTTCCTCTCATCTCCATAGCACATCTTCTTCACTCCCCTCTGTAGCACCTCTTCTTGCCAGGGTCGTTACTCTGGATGGCAGATTCACAGAGACACCTGTCCTTTTGGGACACGTTCAGTCAAACTTAGCACTGGTCTCATTGGGCTTGAACCGGCAACCTTCAGACTTTGAGCCCTGCAGCTATCCCTGCTGCCACCAGAGAATCTCTTGTAATATGGCTGTTCTCTAGCAGTTGTCCTGTTGTTCTGCCTATTTTTCCTGTATCCTGGATCTGCCTCCAACCTCAGATTGGTTAATGGCCTCCAGCTGTATCTGGTTGAGGAGGCTATTTAAACCAGCCTGACTGAGCTCCCAGTGTTCAGTTGTTAGACCTGACCAGAAACTCAGCCTTGTTTCCTGTTTGATCTCTACTAGTTTCCTGAACATTGGCTTGTTTGCTACTTTGCTCCTCTGCTGCCTGCCCTGACCTCTGCCTGGATCTCTGACCACTGTACCTTCACTGTCAGCCCTGACCTCTGCCTGGATCTCTGACCACTGTACCTTCACTGTCAGCCCTGACCTCTGCCTGGATCTCTGACCACTGTACCTTCACTGTCAGCCCTGACCTCTGCCTGGATCTCTGACCACTGTACCTTCACTGTCAGCCCTGACCTCTGCCTGGATCTCTGACCACTGTACCTTCACTGTCAGCCCTGACCTCTGCCTGGATCTCTGACCACTGTACCTTCACTGTCAGCCCTGACCTCTGCCTGGATCTCTGACCACTGTACCTTCACTGTCAGCCCTGACCTCTGCCTGGATCTCTGACCACTGTACCTTCACTGTCAGCCCTGACCTCTGCCTGGATCTCTGACCACTGTACCTTCACTGTCAGCCCTGACCTCTGCCTGGATCTCTGACCACTGTACCTTCACTGTCAGCCCTGACCTCTGCCTGGATCTCTGACCACTGTACCTTCACTGTCAGCCCTGACCTCTGCCTGGATCTCTGACCAGTGTACCTTCACTGTCAGCCCTGACCTCTGCCTGGATCTCTGACCAGTGTACCTTCACTGTCAGCCCTGACCTCTGCCTGGATCTCTGACCACTGTACCTTCACTTTCAGCCCTGACCTCTGCCTGGATCTCTGACCACTGTACCTTCACTGTCAGCCCTGACCTCTGCCAGGATCTTAGACTTCTGAACCATTGCTGCCTGCCTTGACCTGGACCTGCCTGTGACTACTTCCTGCTGATTCCTGTACTGCATTTTCTGTATCTGCCCATGTGTGTACTGTTACTGTGGGGGCTCATTTCACTTTCAGGCCCCTCACTAGTGTGGTTCTGCACAGGTGTGCACTTCCCTATCACTGGGTTCCAGCTCCTGAGAGTGAACTACCTAGTGGTATGTAGCAGTTCCTAACACTTCTTCACTCCTCTCTGTAGCACCTCTTCTTCTTCACTCCTCTCTGTAGCTGTGGTGATAGATATTAGTTCTCTCTCATCTAGGGCAATCCCATCTGGTGCTAGTTCTCCCCCTCTCCAGGATCTAGGTGACTCCCCTTCCTCCACAATCTGGTGCAAGATATTAGTTCTCTCCAGGATCTTCATGACCCCCCATTTTCTGCTAGATATAAGTTCACACTCACCAGGATCTAGGTGACCCCCCATCTTGTGCTAGATATTAGTTATCTCTTTCCAGGATCTAGGTGATATCCCCCCATCATGCTAGATATTAGTTATCTCTCCAGGATAAAGGTGTCCCTCATCTTGTGCTAGATATGAGTTCTCCCCCTGTCCAGGATCTTGGTGACCTGCAACCCCCTAATCTAGGTGACTCCGCCCTGGTGTTACATATTAGTTCTCCTTCTCTCCGCGATCTAGGTGACCCCCATCTTATGCTAGATATTAATACTCTCTCTCTCCAGGATCTGGTTAACAATGCCCCTCCATCTGGTGATAGATATTAGTTCTCTCTCTCTCTCCATGATCTAGTTGACCCACCAATCTGGTGACAGATATTAGTTCTCTCTCTCCATGATCTAATTGACCCCCCATTATGCTAGATATTGGTTTTCATTCTCCAGGATCGAGGTGACCCCCTTTTGGTGCTATATATCTGGAGACATATATTCTCCCCCCTCTCCCTAGGTGATTCCCCCCAATCTGGTGCTTGACGTTAGTTCTGTCTCTCCAGGATCTAGGTGACACCCCTATCTGGTGCTAGATATTTGTTCTCTCTACAGGATCTAGATGACCCTCCATCTGATGCTACATATTAGTTCTCCCTCTCTCCATGAACTAGGTGACCCCCATCTTATGCTAGATATTAGTTCTCTCTCTCCAGGATTTGGGTAACAATGCCCCCTCCACCTGGTGATATATATTAATTCTGCTTCCAAGATCTAGGTGAGCCCTTCTTCTGGAGATAGATATTGGTTATCTCTCTATCTAGGATCTAGGTGACCTCCCCATATGAAGATATATATTGGTTCTCCCTCTCTCCAGGATCTAGATGACCCCCCCAATCTGGTGATAGATATTAGCTCTCTCCCTCCAGGATCTGGGTAACAATGCACCCCCCCATCTGGTGATAGATATTAGTTCTTTCCTTCCAGGATCTAGGTGACACCCTATTTGGTGATAGCCATTAGTTCTGTCTCCAGGATCTAGGTGACCCCCCTATCTGGTGATAGTTTTTAGTTCTCTCTCTCCAGGATCTAGGTGACACCCTGATCTGGGGATAAATATTAGTTCTCCTCCTCTCCATGATCTAGGTGATCTCCCCACATCTGGAGATAGATATTAGTTCTTACTTTCCAGGATCTAGGTGACCCCCCCCCAATCTGGTGATATATATTAGTTCTTTCTCTCAGGATCTAGGTGACCCCCCCATCTGGTGATATATATTAGTTATCTCTCTCTCAGGATCTAGGTGACCCCCCATCTGGTGATATATATTAGTTCTCTCTCTCAGGATCTAGGTGACCCCCCCATCTGGTGATATATATTAGTTCTCTCTCTCAGGATCTAGGTGACCCCCCATATGGAGATATATATTGGTTCTCCCTCTCTCCAGGATTTAGATGACCCCCCCCCCCCCAATCTGGTGATAGATATTAGTTCTCTCCCTCCAGGTGACACCCCAATTTAGTGATAGATATTAGTTCTCTCTCCATGATCTGGGTGATCTCCCCCATCTGGTGATATATATTCGTTCTTACTCTCCAGGATCTAGGTGACCCCCCCATCTGGTGATATATATTAGTTGTCTCTCTCAGGATCTAGGTGACCCCCCATCTGGTGATATATATTAGTTCTCTCTCTCAGGATCTAGGTGATCTCCCCCATATGGTGATATATATTAGTTCTCTCTCTCAGGATCTAGGTGACCTCCCCATCTGGTGATAGATATTAGTTCTCTCTCTCAGGATCTAGGTGACCCCCCCAATCTGGTGATTTATATTAGTTCTCTCTCTATCTAGGATCTAGATGACCCCCCATCTGGTGATATATATTAGTTCTCTCTCTATCTAGGATCTAGGTGACCCCCCATCTGGTGATATATATTAGTTCTCTCTCTATCTAGGATCTAGGTGACCTCCCCATATGGAGATATATATTGGTTCTCCCTCTCTCCAGGATTTAGATGACCCCCCCAATCTGGTGATAGATATTAGTTCTCTCCCTCCAGGATCTAGGTGACACCCCAATTTAGTGATAGATATTAGTTCTCTCTCTCAGGATCTAGGTGACCCCCCATCTTGTGATATATATTAGTTCTCTCTCTCAGGATCTAGGTGACCTCCCCATATGGAGATATATATTGGTTCTCCCTCTCTCCAGGATTTAGATGACCCCCCCAATCTGGTGATAGATATTAGTTCTCTCCCTCCAGGATCTAGGTGACACCCCAATTTAGTGATAGATATTAGTTCTCTCTCTCAGGATCTAGGTGACCCCCCCATCTTGTGATAGATATTAGTTCTCTCTCTCAGGATCTAGGTGATCTCCCCCATCTTGTGATATATATTAGTTGTCTCTCTCAGGATCTAGGTGATCTCCCCTATCTTGTGATATATATTAGTTCTCTCTCTCAGGATCTAGGTGACCCCCCATCTGGTGATATATATTAGTTCTCTCTCTCAGGATCTAGGTGACCCCCCCATCTTGTGATATATATTAGTTCTCTCTCTCAGGATCTAGGTGACCCCCCATCTTGTGATATATATTAGTTGTCTCTCTCAGGATCTAGGTGATCTGCCCTATCTGGTGATATATATTAGTTCTCTCTCTCAGGATCTAGGTGACCTCCCCATCTGGTGATATATATTAGTTCTCTCTCTCAGGATCTAGGTGACCCCCCATCTGGTGATATATATTAGTTGTCTCTCTCAGGATCTAGGTGATCTGCCCTATCTGGTGATATATATTAGTTCTCTCTCTCAGGATCTAGGTGACCCCCCCATCTGGTGATATATATTAGTTCTCTCTCTCAGGATCTAGGTGACCCCCCCATCTGGTGATATATATTAGTTCTCTCTCTCAGGATCTAGGTGACCCCCCATCTGGTGATATATATTAGTTCTCTCTCTCAGGATCTAGGTGATCTGCCCTATCTGGTGATATATATTAGTTCTCTCTCTCAGGATCTAGGTGACCCCCCCATCTGGTGATATATATTAGTTCTCTCTCTCAGGATCTAGGTGACCCCCCCATCTGGTGATATATATTAGTTGTCTCTCTCAGGATCTAGGTGACCCCCCCATCTGGTGATATATATTAGTTCTCTCTCTCAGGATCTAGGTGACCCCCCCATCTGGTGATATATATATTATCTCTCTCTCAGGATCTAGGTGATCTGCCCTATCTGGTGATATATATTAGTTCTCTCTCAGGATCTAGGTGACCCCCCCATCTGGTGATATATATTAGTTCTCTCTCTCAGGATCTAGGTGACCCCCCCCATCTGGTGATATATATATTATCTCTCTCTCAGGATCTAGGTGATCTGCCCTATCTGGTGATATATATTAGTTCTCTCTCAGGATCTAGGTGACCCCCCCATCTGGTGATATATATTAGTTCTCTCTCTCAGGATCTAGGTGACCCCCCCATCTGGTGATATATATTAGTTCTCTCTCAGGATCTAGGTGACCCCCCCATCTGGTGATATATATTAGTTCTCTCTCTCAGGATCTAGGTGACCCCCCCATCTGGTGATTTATATTAGTTCTCTCTCTCAGGATCTAGGTGATCTCCCCCATCTGGTGATATATATTAGTTGTCTCTCTCAGGATGTAGGTGACCCCCCATCTGGTGATATATATTAGTTCTCTCTCTCAGGATCTAGGTGACCCCCCATCTGGTGATATATATTAGTTGTCTCTCTCAGGATCTAGGTGACCCCCCATCTGGTGATATATATTAGTTCTCTCTCTCAGGATCTAGGTGACCCCCCATCTGGTGATAGATATTAGTTCTCTCTCTCAGGATCTAGGTGACCCCCCATCTGGTGATAGATATTAGTTCTCTCTCTCAGGATCTAGGTGACCCCCCCATCTGGTGATAGATATTAGTTCTTACTCTCCAGGATCTAGGTGACCCCCCATCTGGTGATAGATATTAGTTCTCTCTCTCAGGATCTAGGTGATCTCCCCCATCTGGTGATATATATTAGTTGTCTCTCTCAGGATCTAGGTGACCCCCCCATCTGGTGATATATATTAGTTCTCTCTCTCAGGATCTAGGTGACCCCCCATCTGGTGATATATATTAGTTGTCTCTCTCAGGATCCAGGTGACCCCCCATCTGGTGATATATATTAGTTCTCTCTCAGGATCTAGGTGACCCCCCATCTGGTGATATATATTAGTTGTCTCTCTCAGGATCTAGGTGATCTCCCCCATCTGGTGATATATATTAGTTCTCTCTCAGGATCTAGGTGACCCCCCATCTGGTGATATATATTAGTTCTCTCTCTCAGGATCTAGGTGACCCCCCATCTGGTGATATATATTAGTTCTCTCTCTCAGGATCTAGGTGACCCCCCATCTGGTGATATATATTAGTTCTCTCTCTCAGGATCTAGGTGACCCCCCATCTGGTGATATATATTAGTTGTCTCTCTCAGGATCCAGGTGACCCCCCATCTGGTGATATATATTAGTTCTCTCTCAGGATCTAGGTGACCCCCCATCTGGTGATATATATTAGTTGTCTCTCTCAGGATCTAGGTGATCTCCCCCATCTGGTGATATATATTAGTTCTCTCTCAGGATCTAGGTGACCCCCCATCTGGTGATATATATTAGTTCTCTCTCTCAGGATCTAGGTGACCCCCCATCTGGTGATATATATTAGTTCTCTCTCTCAGGATCTAGGTGACCCCCCATCTGGTGATATATATTAGTTCTCTCTCTCAGGATCTAGGTGACCCCCCATCTGGTGATATATATTAGTTCTCTCTCTCAGGATCTAGGTGACCCCCCATCTGGTGATATATATTAGTTCTCTCTCAGGATCTAGGTGACCCCCCATCTGGTGATATATATTAGTTCTCTCTCTCAGGATCTAGGTGACCCCCCCCATCTGGTGATATATATTAGTTCTCTCTCAGGATCTAGGTGACCCCCCATCTGGTGATATGTATTAGTTCTCTCTCTCAGGATCTAGGTGACCCCCCATCTGGTGATATATATTAGTTCTCTCTCTCAGGATCTAGGTGACCCCCCCATCTGGTGATATATATTAGTTCTCTCTCTCAGGATCTAGGTGACCCCCCATCTGGTGATATATATTAGTTGTCTCTCTCAGGATCTAGGTGACCCCCCATCTGGTGATATATATTAGTTCTCTCTCTCAGGATCTAGGTGACCCCCCATCTGGTGATATATATTAGTTCTCTCTCTCAGGATCTAGGTGACCTCCCCCATCTGGTGATATATATTAGTTCTCTCTCTCAGGATCTAGGTGACCCCCCATCTGGTGATATATATTAGTTCTCCCTCTCAGGATCTAGGTGATCTCCCCCATCTGGTGATATATATTAGTTCTCTCTCTCAGGATCTAGGTGACCCCCCATCTGGTGATATATATTAGTTCTCTCTCTCAGGATCTAGGTGACCCCCCCATCTGGTGATATATATTAGTTCTCTCTCTCAGGATCTAGGTGACCCCCCATCTGGTGATATATATTAGTTCTCTCTCTCAGGATCTAGGTGACCCCCCCATCTGGTGATATATATTAGTTCTCTCTCTCAGGATCTAGGTGACCCCCCCATCTGGTGATATATATTAGTTCTCTCTCTCAGGATCTAGGTGACCCCCCCATCTGGTGATATATATTAGTTCTCTCTCTCAGGATCTAGGTGACCCCCCCATCTGGTGATATATATTAGTTCTCTCTCTCAGGATGTAGGTGACCCCCCCCATCTGGTGATAGATATTAGTTCTTACTCTCCAGGCTTGGGTGCCCCCCCCCATCTGATATTTGTATGTAATCACCCCCATCCTACAGGCTTTAGTGGGTCACTAGGAGCTGGTGACAGACGGTTCCAGTAAAACCAGTATAATCCTTCCCAGTAATCCCTTCTCCTCCAGCACAGGAATTAACTGGACACATTAATGCATGGTTGGGAGCACATTAACCCCTCCCTGGCTGACAGGAACTGTGCCCATTAACCCCTGGCTGGTACTGTGTACATTAACCCCTGGTGGGCAGGAAGGGAGTACATTAACCCCTGGCTGGCACTGTGTACATTAACCCCTGCTGGTTAGGAAGGGAGTACATTAACCCCTGGCTAGTACTGTGTACATTAACCCTGATGGGTAGGAAGGGAGTACATTAACCCCTGGCTGGTACTGTTACGTTAACCCCTCCTGGGTAGGAAGGGAGTACATTAACCCCTGGTGGGTAGGAAGGAAGTACATTAACCCCTGGTTGATACTGTGTACATTAACCCCTGGCTGACAAGTAATCTGCACATTAACCCCTAATGGGCTGGAAGGAAACACAGTAAACCCAGGTGGGCTAGAAGGAAGGGAGTACATGAACCCCAGCTGACAGTTACTGTGCACATTAACCCCTGGTAGGCTGGAAGTAGAGGACACATTAACCCTTGGGTGGTCAGAGGGAAGGGAGTACATTTAACCCCCTGTGATTCAGTACAATAACCCTTGCATGGCAGGAATGGAGCTCATTATACCCTGGATTATTGGAAGGAAGGCAACACATTAACTCCTGGCTGGCTGGAAGGGAGAATATTAACCCCTGGGAGCACATTACTCATGGACTGGAAGGAAGGCAGCAAATTAACCTCTAGTTTGCTGTAATGAAAATCATTAAGTCCAGGATAGCTGGAAGGATGGAGCACATTAACTCCTGGTTAGCTGGAAGAAATATACATCTCAATCTGTTGTGGGTTTGCTGCTGACTGATCAGAAGGAAGGTGATGTAGGAAGATGTGGGGGTGGAGGCTGCACAATGACAGAGCGGCCCGCTAGACGGGTTACAGTTACACATAGTGTGTGTGGGGGGGGGTCAGAGAGGACACTCCTGTATTTACTAACCCTAACAGATGTGTTACTTTGAGTGATGATGTACTTTGAGCTCTCTGGAGCTGTGTTTAGGGAGAGCCGGTGGTCTCTCTTCCTGCTGCGCTGATCCATTTCATTACTTTGGTATGGGGCAGAGTCAGTGATCTTCTCAGCTCCATCTGTCTGATGTGGTCCCTTAACTCCCTGCTGTGGGATAATCCCCAGATGCCTGAGTTTCTCACTTTACAGGATTTTCACACACACAGAGGTATTACTTGTATCTCTCATTTTGTTGATGGTTCTACACTTAAGATGTTTTATGCCCTAAAACAACAAAATGGCCCCCCACTACATTATTTTTCAGTTATCTTCGGTTGATGCATTCTTATACTATTCAGTTTGGGATGCAACAAATGGACTTTACTCCCTTCTGTCTGGAGAGTCTCCTTAGAGCACTTAAAAAAATGTGTTTTCTATACTATACTCAATGTTGCAGGTTACTGTGCCCAACCCTTTGACCCGTTGCTTTTCCAGGTGGGTGGCTAATATTCCACGTCTTCTGGTTGAGGACTGGGAGGACATGAGAGTTGAGTTTGTCACACCTGTTGTTTGTTCTTGTAACCTAGTTGTTCCATAGAAATGTATTAATGGAATCTATTGTACTCTGACTAATTACATGTAAGACTGCCTATCACATGTAATATTTGCACCAAATTTCTGTAGACTAGTCCTTGAATTTCTTTTTCCTCATTTTAACTTCCCTTTGACATATTCCCTGGAACTTTGCCTCCGTCTGCTCCCTTGTTCTATATTAGATTTATGAGAAAACATCCTTTTTCCTTAGTTTTTAAAGGAGAAAAGCATTCAACCATAAATATAAAGTTTCTGAGCCCGCTTTGGCTTAAGCTGGTTACACATGATCTGTCCTTTATATAAACAGGTCTACGGTAATAGAGGTGCCCTGAGAACATCTGGTTGGCCTGCCATGTGACTAATAACCCACATACTGGTTAACATGTTTCAAGCAAGCGTAATGCATCTGATATTTGACGATACTGGAGATGTTCTGTTGATATTTCTGATTATGATATGATCCATTTTTATTTGTGCAAAATGTTCTAATGTGGACTGGAAAACCAAGCAGCAGGTTCAGCCAGCAACAGAGATATCCTAAATTTTTTACAAGGATTATCTCTTCGTCAGTTAGTAGAAGAGCCGACTAGATTTATTATTTACAAATGGAGACTTGGTATCAGATGGAGCTGTAGGAGAGTGTTTGGGCTCCAGTGATCTTCAGTCTGTGTGGTTTAATATAAAGACAGAGACTGAGTTGTGCCTCACAAAGGTGCTAGATTTTTAGTACTGTACACAATATTCTAGGTGAGGTCTAACCAGAGATCGTAGAGTGGCATTAGTAGCAAACAAAGGGAAGTGGTCATGCCACTCTACAGATCTCTGGTTAGACCTCATCAAGAGTATTGTGTACAGTACCAGAGACCCCATCTCCAGAAGGATACAGATACTATAGAGTATTGTGTACAGTACAGGAGACCCCATCTCCAGAAGGATATAGATACTCTAGAGTAGTGTGTACAGTACAGGAGACCCCATCTCCAGAAGGATACAGATACTATAGAGTATTGTGTACAGTACCAGAGACCCCATCTCCAGAAGGATATAGATACTATAGAGTATTATGTACAGTACAGGAGACCCCATCTCCAGAAGAATACAGATACTATAGAGTATTGTGTACAGTACCAGAGACCCCATCTCCAGAAGGATATAGATACTCTAGAGTAGTGTGTACAGTACAGGAGACCCCATCTCCAGAAGGATACAGATACTATAGAGTATTGTGTACAGTACCAGAGACCCCATCTCCAGAAGGATATAGATACTATAGAGTATTATGTACAGTACAGGAGACCCCATCTCCAGAAGAATACAGATACTATAGAGTATTGTGTACAGTACCAGAGACCCCATCTCCAGAAGGATACAGATACTATAGAGTATTATGTACAGTACTGGGGACCCCATCTCCAGAAGGATATAGATACTATAGAGTATTGTGTACAGTCCAGGAGACCCCATCTCCAGAAGGATATAGATGTTATAGAGTATTATGTACAGTACCGGAGACCCCATCTCCAGAAGGATATAGATACTATAGAGTATTGTGTACAGTACCGGAGACCCCATCTCCAGAAGGATATAGATACTATAGAGTATTGTGTACAGTACCGGAGACCCCATCTCCAGAAGGATATAGATACAGTAGAGTATCGTGTACAGTACCGGAGACCCCATCTCCAGAAGGATATAGATGTTATAGAGTATTATGTACAGTACCGGAGACCCCATCTCCAGAAGGATATAGATACTATAGAGTATTGTGTACAGTACCGGAGACCCCATCTCCAGAAGGATATAGATACAGTAGAGTATCGTGTACAGTACCGGAGACCCCATCTCCAGAAGGATATAGATGTTATAGAGTATTATGTACAGTACCGGAGACCCCATCTCCAGAAGGATATAGATACTATAGAGTATTGTGTACAGTACCGGAGACCCCATCTCCAGAAGGATATAGATACTCTAGAGTATTGTGTATAGTACCGGACACCACATCTCCAGAAGGATACAGATACTATAGAGTATTGTATACAGTATCGGAGACCCCATCTCCAGAAGGATATAGATACTATAGAGTATTGTGTACAGTACTGGAGACCCCATCTCCAGAAGGATATAGATACTCTGCAGTATTGTGTACAGTACCGGAGACTAGTGATGAGCGAGCACCCCAATGCTCGGGTGTTCGGGTGCTCTGACCGAGCGCCCCCGGAGGCTCGAGTGCTCGGCCGAGCACCCGAGCCCCATTGAAGTCAATGGGAGGACTCGAGCACTACACCAGGCACCCCCTGCTCTGATGAGGGGAGGGTGCCTGGTCCATAGGAAAAGGGCAGAAACTGATGGAAACACCACAGAAATGGTTCAGGGACAGCATAGGGAGGATGTCTGGATGCATCTTGGACTCCAACATCGCTGCTGGGAACGATCTTTCGCCCGTAGTACGCCATTTTTACAGACTGACCGTAAAACACACAAAAAGGCAGATAAAAACGACTTTAGGCGAAAAATTGTTACCAAACAGTATTTGCTGTATATTTACTTGTATATCATCTGCAAATTCTCCAAAAATGTCCTCGATTTTTCTGAACTGAGGCCATGATTAAGAGGGAAACGTGCGCAGAGGCAAATTCTCCCAAAAATTTCCTTGATTTTTCTGAACTGAGGCCATGATTAAGAGGGAAACATGCGCAGAAGCAAATTCTCCAAAAATTTCCTTGATTTTTCTGAACTGAGGCCATGATTAAGAGGGAAACGTGCGCAGAGGCAAATTCTCCCAAAAATTTCCTTGATTTTTCTGAACTGAGGCCATGATTAAGAGGGAAACGTGCGCAAAGGCAAATTCTCCCAAAAATTTCCTCGATTTTTCTGAACTGGGGCCATGATTAAGAGGGAAACGTGCGCTGAGCCGACCATCCAAAACATTATGGGTGAGGGTCTGCTGCGGAGCTGACCATCCTAAACATTATATGCGAAGGCCCGCTAGTGAGCTGACGCTATAAAACATTATATGAGAGGGCCCGCTAGAGAGCTGACCCAATAAAACATTATATGAGAAGGCCCGCTGGTGAGCTGACCTATACAAAAATTGTCAAACTGCGCCCGCTGGTGAGCTGGCCCTATATAAAAATTATATCACAGGGCCCGCTGGTGAGCTGGCCCTATATAAAAATTATATCCCAGGGTATATGGAAGAGAGTCAACCATATACCCGTTTTTTGGGAGGAAGGGGTGAATGGGAATACAGAGTATTCCCATCATTGTAAATAACATATATAAAGTCACCTTATGTTCCTCCGGGGCTTTCGTCCAGTGGAGTGGAGAAGTCAGGGAAATCCAGGCCTTGTTCATTTTTATAAGTGTCAACCTATCAGCATTGTCGGTGGAAAGGCGGATACGCTTATCTGTTATGATGCCACCAGCAGCACTAAATACCCGCTCAGACAGAACGCTGGCGGCAGGGCAGGCCAGCACCTCCAAGGCGTAGAGTGCCAGTTCATACCACGTGTCCAGCTTGGACACCCAGTAGTTGTAAGGCACAGAGGGATCATTGAGGACGCTGACACGGTCTGCTACGTACTCCTTCACCATCTTCCAAAACTTTTCCCTCCTTGTGACACTAGGCTGCGCATCAGGGTGAGGGTGCTGGCGGGGTGTCATGAAGGTGTCCCACGCCTTGGAGAGTGTTGCCCTGCCTTTGTCGGAACTGCTGTGTGCTCCCTTTTCTCCCCTTCTCTGTTGGCCAAGGTAGCACGTACTCTGCCGCCAGCGTTGTCAGATGGAAAATTTGGGAGCAATTTTTCAACAAGAACCTTCTGGTATTGCACCATTTTGCTTGTCCTCTCCACCGGAGGAATGAGAGATGAGAAATTCTCTTTGTAGCGGGGGTCCAGAAGGGTGAACACCCAGTAATCCGTGTTGTCTAAAATGCGTATAACGTGTGGGTCACGGGAAAGGCAGCCTAACATAAAGTCAGCCATGTGTGCCAGAGTACCAACAGGCAAGATTTCGCTGTCCTCACCAGGGGATGACTCTCAATCTCCTCATCCTCTTCCTCCTCTTCTGCCCACCCACGCTGAAGAGATGGAACTAAAGTTCCATGGCTACCCTCTGTAGCGGAGGCAACCGTGTCTTCCTCCTCCTCCTCCTCCTCCTCCGCCTCCTCCAATTGTCGCTGAGAAGACGAAGTGAGGGTGCTCTGGCTATCACCTTGTGTAAGCTCTTCCTCCCCCATTTCCACCTCTTCCACATGCAAAGCGTCGGTTTTAATTGTGAGCAGCGAGCGTTTCAGTAGACACAGAAGTGGGATGGTTACACTGATAATAGCGTTATCGCCGCTCACCATCTGTGTCGATTCCTCAAAATTGCGTAAAACCTCACAGAGGTCTGACATCCATTCCCACTCCTCACTTCTGATTAGAGGAAGTTGAACGGAGAGGCGACGACCGTGTAACAGCTGGTACTCCACTACTGCCCTCTGCTGCTCACAAAGCCGGGCCAACATGTGGAAGGTGGAGTTCCAGCGCGTGCTCACGTCACACAGCAGCCGGTGAGCTGGCAATTGTAAGCGCTGCTGCAGCTTCAACAGGCCGGCTGAAGCTGTAGATGACTTACGGAAATGTGCACACACGCGGCGCACCTTGGTCAAGAGATCATGCAAATTGGGGTAGGTTTTTAGAAATCGCTGAACCACTAAATTAAATACATGCGCTAGGCATGGTACGTGTGTGAGCTTGCCGAGCTCCAAAGCCGCCACCAAGTTACGCCCATTATCACACACAACCATGCCTGGTTGCAGGTTGAGTGGCGAGAGCCACTGCTCGGTCTGGTGACTAATCCCCTGCAACAGCTCTGAGGCCGTGTGCTGTTTGTCCCCAAGGCAGATCAGCTTCAGCACGGCCTGTTGACGCTTCCCCACTGCAGTGCTACACTGCTTCCAGCTACCGGCTGATGGGTGAGTGGCGCTGCGCGCAGAGAATTCGGAGGTGGAAACGGAGGAGGAGGAGCCAATAACGTAGGTGCTGGCGGAAACCCTGATGGAGGTAGGGCCCGCAATCCTCGGCGTGGGTAGCACCTGTGCCATCCCAGGGTCCGAGTCGCTCCCAGCCTCCACGACATTCACCCAGTGTGCCGTCAGGGAAATGTAGTGTCCCTGGCCACAAGCACTTGTCCATGTGTCAGTCGTTAAGTGGACCTTCCCAGTAACTGCGTTGGTCAGGGCACGGGTGATGTTACGGGACACATGGTGGTGTAAGGCGGGGACGGCACACCGGGAAAAGTAGTGGCGGCTGGGGACTGCGTACCGAGGGACAGCTGCTGCCATCAGGCTGCGGAAGGACTCAGTCTCCACAAGCCTAAATGGCAGCATTTCGATGGCCAGTAATTTGGAAAGGTGTGAGGTTAGTGCTATGGCCTGTGGGTGGGTGGCTGGGTATTTTCGCTTGCGCTCAAATGCCTGGGGTAACGACATTTGGATGCTGTGCTGGGACAGGGAAGTGGATGTGGTCGCTGATGGTGCTTCAGATGGTACAGGTGCAGGGCGGGAGGTATGCGGGCCTGCGCCTTCGACAGGCGATTGACCGGCACCGAAAACAGGGGAAGAGGAGGCA